>QVNV01010075.1:0-41948 GCA_014825455.1 Pseudomyrmex pallidus | reverse complement strand
TGAGAGTAGAAAAGTATTTAAAACATAATTTCTACTATAATTAATTAACACTATGTACAATTAGCTATGTATATTCTGAAAATAGAATATTAATTCAAACACATCTGATAAGTAGAAGATATACTAAGGCAAATATCATTGTGTGATAAGGTTATATATATATATATATATATGTACAGTGTGTTATCTTAGTTAACATTTCTCAAACGGATTATATTATAAAAGTAGTATAATAAAAATACACAAATGCGCAACGTGAAAAACAGATTTACATTTTTGTACGAACGAAGTTTTCTCAAAACGCGTTCGTACTTCTGCTGTTTTCCACGATGCGTCTTCTCTCTCTTAGAAGTTCCAAGAATTTCGCCCTTGGACTGCTGGGATACTTCAGTTCCAAAGGCGAGTCGAGTCTGAAATTCGTCGGTTCGATTTTTAAACTGTCCTTTAATACGTGCGTATTCTTCCGCGCGATATCCTTCTCAACGTTGAACGTCTGTCCTGTCAATTTCGCAGAATGATCTGTCAGACAATTGAAATATCTCGTCGACTCGCTCGGCATACTGATTCTCGAGAGATTATCGTTTCTTTTCGACAATTTGTTGCGATCGTAGCAGCTTTCCTCGAAATCGATCGTGGAACAGACAGAATCGGTCTTCGAATCTGTATCCTCCGCATCCGATAGTTTAGTTCTCTTGAAATCTTCGAGACTGCTTTCGATTCCGCGAATGTCGCCGAGATAATCCCCGGCGACGGAAACTTCGTCGAAATTAATGATTCCGGAGGCGTTTTGTCGGAAAGCCTCTGAAACTTCGGAATAAGTCGTCGGACTTTGCGACCCGAGATCGGTTATTTTCCGCAGTTGTTTTTCCCTCCTTCGATTCCAGCACTTTCTGGAATCGACCGCGCTCATCAGCTGACGAAAGATCTTACGCTCGAGATCGTCGTCGGATGTGACGTTGTTGTTCTTCTCGTCGAGATCCTGTTTACCGAATTTACCGACAGCTTCTTCTCCGTATTTCTCTGTCCCGTTCAACGTTGAGAACCTCGTGACGTCTTGAGTCTGAATGGAAGACAAAAAGGGTGAAGAAATCCTGGAGAAACTCGATTCGTCGCAACTCTCCGCGCCGTTTTCGGCAACTGCGTTCTTCCCGCATCGGCGTATCACGTTGTCTCCGGAACAGCCGGAAGACAGCTTTGAATCTATGCTGGAATTCGCTAAACCCGATTTAGCGCCAGCAGACTCGACGCTGATGCCGTATCTGTCCTGAAGAACCTGGTTGTGCCTGTTGACCTTGTCGATGCACGCCTCTAATCTCTCGATGCCTCTTATACATTTCTTGTAGGACTCAGCAGCGACGATATCGTCCTTGCTCGGCTGCAAGTATTTGTCGGTGTCATCCTTCAGGCTCACCTTTCGACCTCGGTACTGTATGTAATTCTTGTCCATGTTCGTCTTGTTTCCACGATTGCCTCTTCGTCTTCTACGATGTTTCTTGTAGCTGTCCAACATGCTCGTGGCACTCATGTACTCGTTGATAGAGTTCATGTTGCGCATGAAGGTCATCGCTTCGTTCAGATACTCTTCGAGAATATTTCTCTTCGGTATCATGTGATAACAGATGTCCTCGTCGCTGTTGACGGTGTTGTCCGACTCGTTGCAAGTCTCCTCGTAATCAGACAACTCCGCTTTGTTGTCGTTCAACGACTCTTCGGAGTTTTCAAAATCTCGATTCCCGTCGAAAGCAGATGAAACCTTCTCATTTATTGCCGATTCTACTTCTTTTTTCCGCAAAAGTTGATCGGTTTCGATATTCTGTTGAGTAACGTTCGAGTTTTTGGGCGTGATTTTCTTAATGATAGACTTCAAAGAGTTTTGTCTCGGCGTCAAAGTGTTGCGGCTAGTCGCAAGCGTGTCGGTTATTTCTTCAGGACTGCTAGCCTCCGAGAAAGACACTTTCTTCCTGCTGACGCTATCCGTTTGGCCGTACGCTTTCGCAATTGTTTCTTCTTCGGAATCGCTGCCTACGACATAAGACGACGTTCCTAGAATCAACGCTTTGTAATCCTGAATTGGACTCTTCTTGTCCGATATTTCAGTCGGTTTTTTCTTCGGCAATGACACTTCGTTGTCGTCGAAATCGTTGTCCATTGATTCGACGCTGATCGAGTCTGTGTGACTCGCCGACTTTGAGATTTCCTTCTTCGTGTGCGCGACGACGTCCGGAGGACAAAGACTCTCGTACTTCTCATGCTTTTCCGAATCTTCGATGTTTTTGTCAGTTAAGTTTTCTCTGAAGTTATCTTCGTCACGATCAAGACTGTCGTCCGAGAAATTATAATCGTAGCCTAACAGACTGTTTATCGAGGCGGATTTCAATTTCTCTGATTTATCGAGACGGACATTTTGATCAGATAATTCTTGAACTGTTCCGCTCGAAATTTGATCAGCAGGAGTATATTCGTTGCTCATCGTTGAAGTAGAGAAGTGATCAGCTTGTTCTACCTCGGAATCTTGTTGAGCAGGAAGTTGCGTCTCTCTGCTATAATAATCGATAAGTTCCGATAATTTTCTTGAATATGGAATAGTCCAGTTTTTCCACAGTCTTTCCGAATCCTGATCGATAAGTTCGGACGCCGTTCTTTCCGGACTCGCACTGTAACTGCGTTTCTTAGCGATAAAAGTCTGCGTTAAACCTTTGACGATCGGCCGTTTTGTCTGATAAATTTTCTCAACGGGCTGCATCTCGTCCCATTCCGTTTCCGCGCCACTTTCCGTCATCTCGATAACGGACGAATATTCCGTGCCCCGAGAATTTCTCAAGGTCACCGACTTCTTCGTTGCAACTTCTCTCCTCGAGTCGGAAGACACGGCATCGTAACAGTTCTTGATCCTCGTATCTTGGAAGATGTTTTCGATCCTGAAGACTCTGCCGTCCGCTTGAACGGCTGTTGATCTGACTGAGAGATCTTGCAGAGAAGACTCTTCGCATTTGTTGTTGATCTCAATCGTTTGGGATTCCTTATCACTGGAAATGGATTTTGGTTTTTCTTCCGCTGTATCAGAAGCTGTATCGCCGTCCGTCACAGCGATCCTCGATTCCAGACCGTTTGTACTTTCTATAGTTATGTTGATCATGTCCGGTAAAGATATGGAGATAACATTTTTCTCGATATTGCTCGTCATAGGCGACATCAAGCACTGCGCGTGCTGATGAATCAGACTGCAACAATGACCGCAACTTCTGTTCTCCGAGTTCTCTTTCTGATCCGTCACTTTTTGATTCACCACTTTCTGATTCGTCAATTCCCGATTCGCCACTTTTTCTCGACGCACCGTTTGCACCGCCGAATCTTTGCCGGACAATGCGAGGTGTGTGTTGGTCGAGCTATCCGCGTACGGCACTCTTCTGTCACTCTCTGAAGAAAGTTCGAACACTTCGGCGCTCGACAAGTTGCTCTCGTAATTCTGCGTGTCATCGGACAACACGCCAGAATCGTTTCGCGACGAGTGCAGCTCATCGTAATCGTCGAAATTGAGGTCGTTGGCCAGGCAACCGACGTCTTTGCAACGTAAAATGTCCGTTTGCGGTCGTCGATCCGTCAGCGTGGCCATGTCCTTCACTCGGAGAACAGGTAACCGCTGAGTTGACGTCGTCGTGACGACGTCCGTGTGATCGTCCGTGAGAATCGCCGCATCCTGGAGAATCACTTTCGGCTCTTCGTCCGTCAGACTCGCGGTATCCTTGAGGCGCAGAGTCGACGCCGCTTCTGTCTGCGTGTCCACGTTAACCCTTCGCCGTCTCAACAACATCTTCCGTGAGATATCCTGGAGTTTTGATCGCGTCACGAGATTATTAGATACTTTCGTGTCGATACCTTCCGGCGGTGAACGTATGTCCATGGGCTCATCTGTTTGCTTCCTGCTTGAATAGAGTCTCTCGGTAACGGCAGCGACGATTTCGGAGCGTTTCACTCGCTGGATAGCTGTGTGATATCTCGTTCCGCTCGTCGTCGCTTCCTGCTCCAACGAGTTCTTTCGGCGCAACAGTTTGTCACGTGTCAAGTTCGAAATCAAAATCTGCTCCTCTTTGGAACTGCTCGAACTACTGTCTTTACTGGTCTTCCTCTTCAGGTTCTCCAAGCTCGGTTTTCTGCCGAAATTGCTAAAGTAACCGGATGTCCTACCGCTGCTGGATTCTTTTAGACTCTTGTCGGACTCATTGCTGCTCTTGCGCTGCAAGAGATCCTTGTTGCCGATCGTCTTCCAGATATTTCCCGACTTGATGCTCGCCTTGTGATCGTCGATCTCACGGATGTTGTTCAGCTTCTTTCCACGATCGGACAGCGACGAATGTTTCTCCAGATTTGTGTGCGATCGCTGAAAACCGAATATCGGTTCTTTCTTCTTACTGATCCCTTCGATCGAGCCGAATTTTCTCGAGACGTTCAAATTCGACGACGGGAGATCGACGGACTTTTGCTTGCTGAATTTTCCTCTCGATTCGTTTCTTCCGACGGATGACGGACTACGCGGAGAACTGTCCGGCGAAATCTGATGATGAAGTTCGCCGATCTCCGTGTCTTTTAAACCGTTACACAAATTCGTCAAATCGCTGCGATCGATGATGTCATCGATCTTTTCCGATTCCTCGAACTCCTCGTTGCCACCTTCTATGAAATCGGTGTCAATAGAATCCTCTTGCACCTCGTCGGAACAGATTTCTTCGATCTGCGTCGACGATTCCTGTAGACTATCGTCCGGCTTGATTAACACCGCTACGAGTGTCGGTATATCGACGAAAACAGGCTCGTTGATCTCGTTCACGATCTCATCCTCCTCGTCGTTCAATTCTGTGATCTTGGCTCGATTGTAGTTGAAACGATCCGAGGATTGCAGATCGCAGGAACTCGATCTTCTGATGAAGTCTGAGGAGCCGGTTTCACAGGTTGTCACGCTATCGCTGGAGTTGGATCTTCTGAGCGAAAGCGCATTAAGAGATTTTTCGTCTTTCGACTCGTCCTTGCGATCAAATCTTTCGGAGGACGATATCTGTTCTTCGTGATTCGGAAGTTCCGTCGTTGTGCACTTCAAACTTTGAACTTTGTCGCAACAACACGGCGCTTTGGCGTCGATATCCTGCAACAGGAGGTGATCAATTTTCACTTCTATTTTTAAAAACTCTGAAAATAAGTTTATAAAAAAATAAAAAGAGAGATTATTTCTCTGGAAACGTAATTATACGAGTATATAAAATACTTCGGCTGATTGACAAAGTCCGTGATTGCGAATGAAGCGTAAAGAATTTAATTAATCGATTATCCAACGTGCAAAAATAAAGGATAGCGTCGGCTTGGTTGGGAAATGGAAACTCGCGCGGATCATTCATTACGCCTAACGCATCGGTGTGTTATATTTTATCAACAATCGTTCGGTCAATCGCTCGCAACGGGCTCTCGATAAGTGTCAAATAAACGATCAATGAATCTCATTTGCGTAATGACATCGGACAATATCGTCGCTCGCGCATTTGGTAAACCCCGATAATAAACTCCCTCGCACCCTCGTGCGCGAGTTAAAACGCGGTCCTGAAAAATCGGCCGCTATTTATCGTCGGATCCGCGCGTTTCACGTCGAGCGAAATTGCGAAATTTGTTTTATAATGCCTTGCTATTACCGATCGGGCGCCGCCCGAAACTCATTAATATTTTCCGCCTGTAGCATGCGAATCTCCGGCCGTGTTATAAAGTCGCTCGATCAACATCAGAGCCGGGGATTAAATCCTTTCGCGTTTTTCGTCCCGTCCTCGCCGACCTCATTTTTCAATACGGCCGCGTCAGAAGACAAACGAGAAAATAGCGCCAATTTTTATTCAATTAAAATAATGTCGCGAAAGTTAAGAAACTAGAAAACTCTAATAAATTATGTATAAACAAATGAGAAACATGTATGCTTTAATATATAAACACATAAAATAGTATCTACTCTTTATCAAAATTTTACTTAGTATCGAAGTATAAATATTTTACTGTTCCTGCTTTAAATTTCAAGTCACTTCAATTTTATTTTTTTCTTGTTTCGACTTCAAAGTTGTGTGAAATTGATCTTAAACGTCAACATGTTAGATAAACAACTTTATAATATTATTTCGTATATTTTTTATATATTTTTCAACTAATATAATTTAATATTTTCTTTCGCGCAAGTAAATTGCGCAAAGTGCGAGTAAAGAGTGCTTGTAAATTCCTTGCCTTCTCCAGTAACAAGGATTTCAGTCGGGCAATCTCGGCTTTCAGTTCACGGATGATTCTCTCCACGGGATCCTCATTGACCATCGGTCGGTTGACCACGCTCTGCGCTCTTTGCGCGAATCGCAGAGTATGCGCGGTTTCGTTGTAACTTCCGCTGGCCGGGGAAATCGCTGGAAGAGAGACAGGATTCGCGTTAACGCTGGAAATAAACGACAACAATCTACTAGCTGCGCTTTCGGTTATATATAACTATCTCATCCCTGCGGTGCGATTTCTGACAGCGATAGCCGTTCTGACGGTAGCTATTTGATATTAATTAATAACTGCTGTAATTTTTTTTTTTTTTTTTACTCTTTGCATTTCCTACGCAGCTGTGCGTCAGCAATTTATCGATAATGAGGGATTGCTTGAAAAAAATATCTGTTTACTCAGAGATAATTACGCGGTGCGACGATTTTTATTTTAAATGTCACATGCACAAAATAATTCGAATCTCTTGTAAAAGAATCCGCACATAAGATTCGTCACATTTATCCGTACGTACACATGAATAATCAGGTGTTTCGAACATCGATCTCAAATCTCCGCTACGTACAGCATTTATCACATTAATCGGGAGAAAATATGTACAGAACCGAGCGTGCAGGACGCAACTCAGTCGGAAATAATTCGCGACAGCTCCGAGGGCTCGATAATTCGAAATGGATTTTGAGCGGACGATGGTTCTTTTTCAGACGTCGTCGTATGTACGATGAAAGAGATCGACACGTAAAATCCACCATCGGCGATATATACGCGGAAGTATCAATGTGTGTGCCTGTGTTTCATCTACATGCTATATACACTCAGTCACAAATGCAAGCACACTGAATATTAAACGTCTCCCCGATAATAAACCAAAATGCTATTAGCAATTCAATTAATTGCCGATGATCAGCGGTTCGGAATATTTCGCTACGATTAATTATACACGTCGCCGGTTTGGCTAGAAGTATTCGCAAAACTCAGTCGCGCGCTGTTTCCCTGGCCAATTATACAGATCGCGCAGATCGACTCTTCCATTTCGGCAATTAATTGTGACGAGTCGGGAAAGAGGGAGGAAGGACAGCAGCGCGCCTTCTCTTGATTAACGTCTCTCCAAGCCACCGGCTCAATTACGCCAATTTTATTGGTTTATCACGAAGAGAGAGAGAAATAAAAGAGTGAACAAAAAAAATATTACAATGTTTACGGAGTCGACAAGATAAACAATAAAAGAAGAGAATACAGGGTTTTTTCTTCCAGATTACTTGGAATAATTTCGAATTTAACGTGTCGTGTGAAACTTATTGTGCGCGCAAAATGTGTGCTTCAATTTAAATATTAGGAGAACATATTTTATCCAAAACTGGAGTGATAATCACTTACACACAAGCAAGTTACATACGCAATATTATTTTATTCATTTAATTTTTAATTTTTTTTGTCTTTAAACTTAAATTTAAAGAGTATTACAGTTTTGCTCGTTGTGAGATAGAAATTCCATATGTATTGTACTGTGTAACGCACACATTTCTCTCTACGTGCTAAAATCTATGAATATAATTATTACAAAGCATTTTCGGATTTGCATGTATATTGCATTTATGATTACGAAGTATCGATCATGTGATCAATGTACATGTGCGCTATGAGAAATAAGAGACGGGGTGAAAAGCGAGTTTATAATTTTCTCGCAAGTATACACATTCGGTGAAACGCGATTTACGCGGGGAGAATATATTTCCGGGAGGAAATCTCTTAACGTTCCGACAGAACGCTCGAAGATCGCCAAAGGGATGAAAACGAACGGGGAGGGGGGGAATGGATAGGAGACGCGAGTTTGTAGGGGAAAGATCAAAAGGAGCAGACCCCGGCAGACACTTACTGGCGAGCATAATGGTGGTAGCATTTCCGCCGAGTGCATCCTTCAACAGCCAAGTGAGCGAGGAATCCCTGTAAGGGATGTATCTTTTGCCTGGCCCAGTTCCGGTAGAGCCTCTCTCGGCAAGTGCTGATATCACGTTTCCTAAAGCCACCAAGCTCTTGTTGATGTTCGCGCCTTCCTACAAGTAATAGCGATGAAAACGTAAAAAAATTAATTAAACTTATTAGACGTGAATTATAACCACGAAATGTGAATAGGATTTTCAAGAGTTTCATCCTTTAAATCTGAAATTACTTTTTGTACTTTCGCGAGAATAAGTTCGATTGCTATTTGTTATAGCGTGCGAAGGCAAACATTACATGCTATACACTACGAACTTTGTTGCGTAATATTTTAATAATTAATAACGTGATACTTAAAAAAACAAACAAAAGAACTCTCTGTTTTAGCTTATTCCTTCTGTTAAAGACAGAAACGCACTTCGATTTTTGTACGAGAAACACTACCGGATATAGTTTTTGAATTTTTCCGACGCGGTGATGATATTTCCTGTATCTTCGGAGGCATGATCGCATCAATATTCAGCCTCACGGTAAATAAGATAGCACGTGAAGTAGTTCACTGGGCGCAAACACATTTGTCTTTCTCTTCTACACAATATTTTCCATCTATAACACGTTAAATCTCGACGTCGAAAATCAATTTCACGCGAATCCGCGCGAATCTACACACATATATGTATCTTCCGCACTTGTTTGTATATCAGTACTTTCGCGAGTCGCACACGTCGACGGTCGCGATCAGGCTAATCGTCCATCAGCGCGCGACGGCGCTTAGGACGAGATTGATAATTTTCACCTTATCCTTCCGCGGACTCGCGCGAAATATCGATTTCCATTGCGCGCGAAGTTCTACCGGGGCGAATATTCCGATATTATTTTTAGGGAATGACTCACCTTCAGTCGATGAATGCCACTGCAGGTGGCCGCGCTCTCGCTGCCCGCCAGATCGACCAGGTGCAATCTGCTGCTGCTGGCGCGAGCGGCGTCCTGCCTCCTGGAGGAGCCGCCAGCATCGCCAGGACGCTGCTCGCTCGTATCCTGCGAAAGATTGACGGTCAGCAGAGCGTGGCTACGACTGCTGCTGGGATTCTGAAGCGTCGACGCTGTCTTCCTGGCCTTCGTTCCCTCCTCCACGTATGACATCAACGACCCCAGGGTACGAACCACGTGGTGCGTTAATCCTGGAAGTAAGGAAACCGCGTTTCGACGGACGGGAAAATTGTTTCGTGAGTAGAAAATACGTGAACCGATTGATTTTGAAGTAATTTGCATTCACGATCCGTTTTTAGTTATTTTTAGTTCATTTTTAGTAATTTTAATTTTTTAAATTTTAGATAAATGAATATGATATAAATATAAGTAGTAATACATAAATATAATTAGAAAGCAGACTTTATGTGATTTATTTGATGAAGAAAGTAATTTTAATAAAAAATTACAAACATTACTTTTAGTAATGCACGATATTTGATTTTATATGTACATATATACGTTATTAAAAAAATATGCCGTATTTATATATCTCCACATTGAATTGCAATAACGCAGCGAATTGCAAGAATATTACAGCGTGGAAAGAGACGCGGAACGAAATAAGGGGGATGGTGGAGATTTAAACAGCGCAGACTTGGGTACACACTGAGTAAGAAGACCCTCGAGAAATTTTAGAGCCGACATCCTCAGTACGCGACATTTCACGGTAAACGAGCGAGAGTACCTTGAACATAAGGTCCTAGACGAGGATGTTCTCGAACTCTCAACCCGCTCGCACTCGTCGACGGCTTCAGAAGATCCCTCACCTTCTCGTTATATATCTCGAAATAACTGAAACACAGATTCGTCGTATGTAATTTCACCGAAAGGACTCTCGTGGAATTAATATTATTATAATTAAATTCTCTCCGCGCATATATAAACAATTCGTTACCTTCGCATAGTTTCTCTTTCATATATAATCAACGATTATTTTAATGATAATAATTATTTCTCCAATACTTTTTTGTACATATTCGAGATGCAAAAGATCGATCGACACGCACCGCACCATCGTTAGAAGTAAAAACATCATAAACCGGTATAAAACTCACTATCGTCTCCTTGTCATTTAAAATCAACGCACGCTATTCTCTTCTTTATTAAAAAAAAAAAAAAAAAAAAAGATTTGCTTTTAATCGCCGTGCAAAATTTGTCGGTTCATCACACAGGAAAGCAATACGTTATTGCAGTCTTTCGGCAGAAGAACGTGTGTACCGACGATGACGAGTTTATTCGCGAGAATGACGACACTCGTCCTTCCCGATCCTCGTCGAGGATACCATCTCGCTGATATGCTTCGAAGCATGTCACTGGCGCGGAAACGTGATGTGTTTCGCGGGCGACGAAGACGACGAGAGGACTCTACATACAGACTGAGTGTACCACACGCGCCACGAGGAAGCTTCGTGGATCCTCTTAACATCATTATCCGCCTTGTTGCAGTCGCGGAACGTTCGCACGTGCGCCCGTAAATCGATTTAACGGCGATCGCGGCTTCGAACGGTCACGTTCACCAGGTAAAACACTTTCTCGTTGCTCTTCGCGCGGCCAGTCTTTTTCCTCCCTTTTTCCTCTTTCCTTCGTTTTCCTCCGTCGCGTTTCTTTCTGTTACACGTTTCTTAGACGCGACGAAGAATCAACATGCAGGTCTTCTTCGCAGATCCCGATCGCGTGAGCGATTTGTTTGCGTAAACTCGGAAGTTTCTTCGCGCGCCAAAACAAACAAATAATAACGCGATAATTCAATCTTTTTTATTAGCAATTCCATTACTTCTCTTTTATCTCAACTGCTGTTCGCAGATTGTTGTTTTCTTTATTAAAGCGGATAAACTCGCGAGAAGGATTACGGGAACTGTGTCCGACTTCCCAAGTTGTTTACCGTCGAATTATACGCGCATCTTTGTGTACGTGGAAAAAAAGTTTCGTCATTTATCTTCCTTGACCCGAAGATGCAGCAGGGTTCGTTATCGGGGCGCGGAGGAAGGGAGAGAGCATTATGGGCGCATAAATTGGTTCAGGGAAATTTTCAGAGTAACGAGACACACGTTTTCTGACCTGATTCACGAGAAACGAGCTCAACGTTTTGCGCGCTAGCTCAAAAAACCGAGCAGTTACGACGGCGAAATTCACGCAGTGAATCGTTACACCATCGTTGCGCCACCGAGATTTTCCATTTGTAAATTTCGTTTCTCGGTAATGCTCTTTGGGGAGGAATGTAAAAATCGCGAGATTACACGAAATGTAGAACGCCGCGCGTGTTTCCTTAACATTTAGGTACATGTCGATTTGCGCCACGCAATGATGATTTAAGATCTACGATTTGCGCGTTTTTTGCAACAACTTTGTAGATGAGTTTAGAATTCGTTACGCGCACAGAAAATCGTTCCGAGCCAATTTCATTTTTAATTAGAAACCAACTTGTGTGGTCGGGTTTTAACTAACGAACTTTTGTCAGCGTAAACCAAATTAAAATGCGGAAAATTTTTTCTGTCGCATCTCTTTCTCCCTCAATCTTAATAACTTAATTATGAAAGAATACGACCAACTTCGGGGCTGTTGTATTAATTAATTGTAAAGCGCAAGTTTGTTAGTGGCCGTGTGTATATGTGTGTGTGTGCGTCATAATTTATTTTCGTGTGATATACGTAAACTGTTATAGTCTCCCAGAACTTGCTGTTATCTCCTCATTGAGGACACCGGGATCTCTCTGGGGAAAATCGATGCTGAAGCTTCTCTATAGAGAATATATATCCGAAGACCAAACGCAACATGACAGGAAAGTTCGACACCCGATAGTTAATGAAAATTAATGCCCCGTATTGAATTATCGCTAATCGATGATGACGTCCAATCTCGCCGACTTTCGAAGAATCCATCTCATCGTTGTTCAGAACGGTCCACCTCCTTTCACGGTTGTTATCTTCCGTTGATTGATCGAATGTAAAACGTACTTTTAGATCTACTAATAACTTTTAATGTGTTTTATCCATTTCTAACTATCAGTTTATATAAATTTGTCGCGCTTTTTTTATAAATAATGCGTACAGTATTTTACTTTGATGTACAGTAAGCGCGACAAGAGTGATAACCATTTTTATTTTCGATTTATCGACGATGTCTTTTGATAAACAACAACTTCGTCCAACAGCTCCGGTTCGCGTGCGGATTTTACACTCCTCATCGGCAAGACGCGCGACTGCCGGCGCGCGCGAAAACTTGGAGTGAGGAGAGTCGGCGCGCGCGTTAATTACTGTTAATTAATGATATCCAGGCGCGTCTCTTGCGGGGGGTACGAGGGGAGCGTCGAAAGCCATTAATTACGTGCCTTAAACTTTTCGAGTGTCCTTCCCCCTTGAGTGCTATGAAACGAGGGAGACGGGCTAGTTTTCGGCGAGAACGAAAGCAGCCGCGGCGCCTTGTAACGCGCGGGTTCGCCATTTCTATCTCTCGTGCCTGACGAATATTACGCCACCGGAATAGGAATCGATATCCCCGCGCGGCCCCGATGAAAGACATCGGTTACGAAGAAAAAAGAATCGAACATTGAATGACTTGTCCGTCGCACAATGTGGCGGCCTTCATTTCTCGGGCTCCCGTTTGTTATCGAAAAGAACTACTTACTTGATGTTTGCTCATATTATCATGTGCGTAAAATTTTTCCAAATTTATTTATTGATGCTCGGATATATGTTTGTATTTTTTGTTGTTTCACACAAAGCCGACGTTATAAAATATGTCGGTTAAAGAATAGATATATTTTTTGGAGGGCAATAATCTGACTAATTCATCGATTTATTGGCAAACAAACGTGGAGGAGAGGGAAGGAGGAGACAGAGAGACAAAGAGCTCTTCCGGTTTCGAGCGATGGGAATGGATAAAGGTGAAAGTTATATAAGCTTCAACGAGCAGCCCGCGATAAAGACGCTTCCGATCACTCTCAATAGCTCTGTATAAAAGGCTGCAAAGGGCTGTGTCAGGGTTAACTGACCTGAGTCAACATTTTCTATATGCTTTACACTTTGCGTTTATGTCGCCCGTGTGAAATGGTCAAATATTTATAGAAAAGTATTTTTACTTTACACAAAAAATTAGTTTCTCTCTTCACATTATAAAATTTATTCCTACATTATTTTGATTTAGTTTTGTTGTGTTTGAACGACACGTAATACTCGCATATTGATATCAAGTATTTATTGGACTTTTGTTAAACACTTCTTGAAAAATATTTCACTCACTTTTATATTACGTGTTCGTTGTTTATTTTCATTTAAATCGGATAAACATAAGCAAAAAGTAATAACCGGTGCATAAACAAGCGAATAATCAATACAAAACAGTTCAGTACTTTGGGGATATATGCAACGAGTTAGTTATTGAGAATAAATTAGAATGGCAAATCGCCATATACAGAGTGCCTCATATAATGCAAATCTGTTTAATTATTTTTTTATATGTAGCTCGCGGGTATGGAAAATGATTCTCTGTTCGCCGATTTACAATGCAAATGCGAGAAATTTTGAATGATATCGATAACGCGGCGGGATAAATAATCCGAAGCACAAATAATATCACGCATATGGCTTTGCGTCGCGGACAGTAACAAAATAGTTTCAACATACAAAATATATACAAAATTTACGAGATATATAAATATGTTATATTCAACCGTGAATTGCTTCAAGTAACAGAAATTCTCTCACATTTATAAAATAAAAAATTAAATTTTGTGCTATTTTTCACAATTTACACATACGATCAATCTTTTCTATATATCATAGATATACGATTCTAAATCAAGATTTATCAAAAATATTTCGTGTTGTTTTGTTTCGCACTGTGTGACACAGATAATTATGCAGACAGAGAATAATAGAGAGTTAATTCCAATGTTGAAATACGATCGATCTCAATCATTTAACAAACCAATGTGTATGTATACATGATACCAGAGACAGGGATCATTCTCTCGCGAATCAGATCGAAACGAGAGTCCATTGAGAGTGTTGTTGCCATCGATCAACAATTACTGTCATTAGGCATTGACGTTTAATGCTGACTATATAAGTCGCGTCCCACGTGATGGCATGCCGATCGGCTCTTTTCGTCCGCAATGAAACGGTAAGCCATCAAAAGCTCCGCATTACTTATGGCTGATTGATCGATAGAACTCTCATCTCTATCTTTCTCTCTCTCTCTCTCTCTCTTTCTCTCTCTCCCCGCTTGCGGGAGTGTCTGTCTTTCGCCGCGATTCTCTCTCACTCGGCGGAGCTTTAATTCGACCCCGGGCGCGTTTTCGATTACCGCTCTGGTCATTACGCGATCGCGACTGAATCGCAAATTCAATTCGATCTGCATTCGGCCGTCTCTCTATTTGGCGAGGGTCGCCGTCATTTGGCGCATGCACACCGTTTGCTCCACCTGAGGAACCGACACGTCGGAAAAGTTTCGCGCGGTTGAGGTGTGAGAAAACGCTGTTAACTTTTTTCCGATGCGCAGACACACGTGTTATTCGGAAAATTTCTCCTTCGTTATCGGAGAAAGAGAGAAGCTTTGTGATTGCACATCGCAGCAAAACGCGATTTCTGCGTGTGAACTTTATTCAGCGAAATTTTTGACGATTTTTAACGCTCGTGATGAATTTTGTGAATTGATTTTTCAAAATCTCGTGACTTTTAAAGGTCATATAGGGTACGAAATGTATGTTCAGCGTATGTAATAATTAAAATATCTTTCAGTAAAACTCTTTTAAATAGTACTTTCATGTATTTATAATTAAAAATTAAATATTCACGTTTTTGCGCAATGCGGAATGTTGTTTGTGTCGAAGAAAAACGTAACGTTCTCTTCAGCGTGTATTTCATACCGGTCATATGAAACGAGCATTAACATTTTTTAAATAGCGCATGTGCCACCAGCGTGTGCTTGTCATCGCGTTTATAGAAACACAGTGAAATATATGTTCACATTTGTCCGCACGGTACGATACACGTAACATATATGTGGCGCGTTAATTAATTTTTTCGGATATTTTGCCCATTACCGAGGGGAAGATTGATATTCATTATTTTAATAAGCCAGAAGAACCAGAGATGAGAGAGAGAGAGAGAGAGAGAGTCCGTTATTAAAATAAAGTTAGAAACTTTATATTTTGCAACGTACTGTGTTGGATATTATAAGCAGATGATAAATTGAGAGAGAGAGAGAGAGAGAAAGAGAGAGAGAGAGGGAGAAACGCTAGAATTATTAATTCAGTTAGATTTAGAGTTTGACATAAAGAGTTGCCGGGATCGATTGCGAAAATTATCGTAAGAAACTTTGTTTAACATAAATAAACCTGATCAAACACTGTGAGACTAATTTCTCTTTTTTATTTTTTGACGCGGCTTAAGAGAAGAATTACATGTCAACTTACGTATATCGTATAACTTTTGCAATTGCGGAAGATAAAAACCCGCGATGTCAATGTCAACAATATAAACGCGCGCTGAGACAAATGAAATAAAAGCTGTCGAAAAACAAATTTTTCCCCGAACAAAAAGTTTATTTAACAAAACCGTGATCAAATGACAGACAGCGCGCGGATTCGCGCGAGATGAAATGTACAGAGCGGGAGAAACACGTGGGACGTCCGAAATCGACAAGCCGCGTGACAATTTCCGAAGGACATTAGTGCGTTATAACGTATCGACGTTTAGGCACGTGTCAACCGGCGCATACAGACGTAGGCGTAGTATTGTTGCACGCTCGTAAATTTAATTATATCCCGCGTCCAGCCGTTTATCGACGGACGGGATTTGCTAATAGGTATAATTAATTGCGCAACAAAACGCGCGTATCGAATTTCTCCTGTTCGTCTATCTTCGATACGTTTGCTTCATTCGCGATCCGCGCATATATGTATGTTCATTTATATCTGTGTGCATATCATCGTGTTGTTACATTTGTTCATGTGTATGCGCGTTCAGACACGCGCGATAATGACGGTATGGAACGCGTGCTCGTACAGATAAAACGGTCTGTGCTTGGAAAAAGCTTTTCTCTCGCGAAAAGTAGTTAATTAGTTCTTCGAGCTAGCGCGCACAAACGAGTTGTAGCTATCCCCTGATAAATGCACATTTATTTCGCACCCAGCAAGATCGGTCTCGCGCGATCTTAAAACTTTATTCGGTGCATTCCTCCTCTTTCGATCGTGTCGTTACGCGAACGCGATAAGAAAACTAATAGATTTTATTTCTCCCGTAACTCACCAAATGTTAAAAAAAAAAAACTAAAAGAATAAAATTCGAATAATATTTGTGTAAATAAGAGCGAAAATGCTACAAATATAAGCCACAAATATTCACATAAAGATCAAAAAAGTGCAAAAAAATGCAAAAGTTTATTAGATATATTGGCAATCAACAGCAACTTCGATATTCATGGATTTTCCAATCGAAGTTGCACAGCAATCATTGGTTACCATGGTGGTGTGCTCACGGCAAATATAAAATTCGCGCGAGCCCCTTCTTCGTTTTTTTTTCTTCTGCTTCCCCGCGCATCCCCTCTTTTCCCTTTATCACCCCTTGAACTTTTACTCCAGCGAGCGAACCGCTTCGGTCTTTAATTCTATTAGTTGCCATTTTTGTTATTTTCCACTTCGAGCATCGACTTTCGCTATGACGTTTTTCCATTCCGCACCTCCATCCCTTCTCATGCTTCTCGTAAAACGCGGCGAAAGACCGTCATTTCGCGACGAGATGTCGGCGAAATTATATAAATCGCGCGGTACGCACACGCCTCATAAAGGAAATAAATTGTAACGTTTAATTAATTAGAAAAACTCCGAGAAAAAATTTAAAAGATTAATATTACGCAAGACTATTAATTAATATAATTATACATATATATAATTTTACATAAACAATTTTTATATGTAAAGATGATTAATAAATATTTAAAAAACAATGCATAGATAACAACAGTAATATCGCACGTGTAGTGTTTGCGTGACAGCTCGCCAAAACTATTTGCAATGATTTCATTGTTGCTCAAAAATTCCTTTTCATCGAGCTATTTGAAAAAATGGATGTTATCTGAAAAAAATGGAATTTTTTTCTGATTCGGAAATAAATGGAAATTGCACGGAGCCATATCTGGCGAATAAGGTGGATGAGATAGCAATTCAAAGCTGAAATTGTAAAGTTTAGCTATTGCAACAGTTGAAATGTAAAACTGGTATATTGTTAAAAATCACTGAGAACGATTTTGCGAACTACGTGCGATAATGAGCCAGCGTTTGGCATTTATTCTTCTGCAGAACGAAACTTGTCAACAAATCAGTAATGTGATACTACTGTCGTATACGCAAGTCGTTTCGAATATTTATTAATCATCCTATGTGTCTATAGCAATATTATTTAATATATCTTATATAAAACATTGGAGCGCAAATTAAAAATTTTTTCACGATTCTCTTTTTTTCTCTTTTTTTTTATTTTTAATTCCTGAGCTTTAATTCAACAACTCTTCAGCTCTCCGAGTTCTTTTTACAGTAAAGCATGCGATAAAATTTGTGATCGATTCGGTGCTTAGCAGTTCGCACGACTGAATTTTATTTATCGGGGATCCCTCGCGACCAAGCACGTCGTCTGCGATTTTGGCATAGACGACGGCACAAATCTACGGAAGATCGTTTACGTGTCGTCGGAAGCCGTGAAATTCGATGGTCTCGCGTATCAATGGGAAGTCCCGTGACTCTCCTTTCGGGGATAGGCCAATATTCAGTGCCGTGTTATTTCACGGCACGTCGAGCCTCGTCGTTCGATTGCGAGGCGCATCGTTCGATCTTGCTATAGAGAGAAAAGGAAAATCCCGAAGTTCTCTCTCTCCTGTATTGTTATAGTTCTTTTCATTTTTGAAGACTTAACGCTCATGTGGATGTGTTTGAAGGTGAAGAAATTCGATATCTAAAACGTAAAACCGTAAACACAGAGAGAAAACTATTTAGTTTAAATGAAAAGAGAAAATTATTTAGATTAAATTAAATTTTATTGTATTTAAATTAAATTATATAAATAGAAATCACACAGTATCTTTAAATAAGAATTAAATTGTAACACAACAGATGTCAATTGTATCCGATACTTTGTATTTATACACCATACAATTTTTCCGATGATATTTTATCGACCATAAATCGAGGATTATTAGAGCGTTCCCCTCTCGAGACAGGAAACAAACACATCTGCCTCGCGTATCCAAGAACGGCTGCTTATTTATACGTGTTGCGTGCAACACCTTCTGCGCCTCGTCAGATCGCGAGTTGATGTCTGTTTCTGAATGTGTGTATATATGTATGAATGCTCGACCGCGCGAGAGAGTATGTGCAAAACGCTATCACATTTTATCGTTCGGATTCACGAGATCACACCGCCGTGATATCACGCCATTGTCGTTAATATATAACCGATATGACACAAACTGCAAAGTCAAAATGTCAGTCAAAAAGTCAGTCGGTGAAATAATATCGCGAAATGTTTTCTCATAGATGCGTTTCTATGTAACTCGACGGACAGACTTCTTTATTCAAAATTAGATTATTATTAAATTAAGATTGTGTTCGCTTGGCTTTAGATGTGATCAAGAGAAATCTTCCTATTTTTTTTCTTTTTAATAATATTTTCTGTGCCATAGAATTTATTATTGTGTTTTGCAACTTCGCGCTCATCCCTTAATTCCGGTTAAAAGCGTTAACATCCGCGCGCGGATCGCTACAACATCAGTCAGTTTCCATCCGTCGGCTACACTTGCGATACGTCTCACTTGGGCTGTATTGTTTGATGATTACGGATGAAGCTTTATATCCGATCAATCACGCTTGACAGGTACATTGGGCAGCTGACTCGAGTGGGTTAATGCGTCCATCGATTATAGATGCGCGCTTCAATGATGAATCCGCATCGGAATCGATTGCGCCCGAGCGCCGTGACGCTGTTAACACACATTTAATCCCGCGACAGCGACGCGATATTTCACGATGACTTCCGGCTCTTTTTCAAGTCGGAAGCCCGCGCCGCGTCCCCGATTTTTCACAAGTACACACCGCCCTGCCGCCGCCGCCTCCGCCGCACTTGCCGATATATCGATCGCAATTACGAGGCGCGCCACCTTTGCCGCGCGTTTTACACACAACGCGTCGAACAGTCCATTATCGGCGCGATTAATTCCGATGAAACATCAGAGTCAGCTATTCTGCTCGTCGTGAGATACAGCGCGGTTATATATAATTCTCTACGAGAATTTAGATCGACATTGATACTATAAATAAATCGAGATTCTTATTTACGAAGAATACAGTAAATTTTGCATGTGGCGCGCATATACTTTTATTAAGACACGTGGCACGTAGTACATTTTTACGTGACGGTAATGCATATTCAATAAATCTAGGGGTAGTTTTTATTTTTTTTCCGATAGAAAAGAAAAACATTTCGCTCCCGATTCAGAGCGCGAGCGTAAAAGTTTCGGCGACGCGTGTCCGTTTCCCGGACGCGCCCTAGTGAATTTAATTTACCCCTAAACAGACGGCAAGTAGAAATGCCTCCGATAAACTTTCTCGGCTCGACCCACTTAACGATTTTACGTCCGGCCGCTGACAGGCCGATGGAATCGGCCTCAAAAACGAAACCGTAAGCGACTGATTTCGCTTTTTTTGCACTAAACCAAATAGTATCGCAAACTGCGCGCACTCTGTCAATATCGAAAATCTTTTAAACACTTTTCTTGGCAGTAAGGATTTTTCTCTGTCGATAACGTCGATTTTTTATATATTGCATATATAATACGCAGGATTTTTTTTTATTAGTATTATTCTATTATATCTCTACTTCTCTTTTTTATTTCTATTATTGAATACGCGAAATGTTCACTTTAGGTCATTAGTATTTCAAGACTTGAAATAAAATCCGAGTCGAAAAAAAAAAAACGAACGTACTATTGAATATTTTTTTTCATCGTCATTATATCAAGACCGTTTATCATTTATACTTTATCTCTCCGA
Source organism: Pseudomyrmex pallidus (assembly GCA_014825455.1). NCBI lineage: Eukaryota > Metazoa > Arthropoda > Insecta > Hymenoptera > Formicidae > Pseudomyrmex > Pseudomyrmex pallidus. The sequence continues at coordinate 21,658 of QVNV01010075.1, read as the reverse complement.
TCGATCCGTTCCCGCGCGCAATAAAATGCCGCGCTTAATTGTCGGGAGGGAAGAGAGATATTAATTGAACGCGAAACGAAGCCGCCGTTCATGTATATTTGTGAAATTATATGCGCGTATAATAACGGCGATAATGAAACAATTTATTTTTTATGTGATTTAAAACCTTAACGCCGTTTATAATCTTCTGTCATTTATTTTCGAGCGAATTTGACGACTCGCTCGTCGCAATTTTTTTCAATTATTAAAAAACCCAGTAAAATCGTACAATTCTGTTCGATACAAACAAAATGCAGACGATCAAAGAAGCGATTCTATGTATTGTTGCTGGAAAAAACAAAAAAGAAAATACTAATCACATGCAAATGCCTCGCGGGCCACCACGTTTGCCTCATTCCGCAAGAGCCGCGCAAAAGAAAAGGAAGAAGCGTTCGATAAAATCGAAGTGCAACACTGTCTAAGAAAGATTCGCGAATTCATCAAGATAAGGCAGAAGCGAGATATATCTACCGATTCACACAGGAATCTAAAGAACTATATAAATATGAGAAATTTAACATATTTTCCAGAGACGTAGAAAATCTTTATACCAATTATCAACTTTGGGAATTTTATTCAGCGAGTCTCCGAAGATTCGAGGATCGCAGAATCCAAAGATCCAAAGCGTTTAGCGTGCGGGAATCAATGTGTCGGGCGAGATCGTGCGAATTCTCGGGAAGTCAAACTCGCGCGAAACACAAGGAAATTCGGCGATGCGCGTCCCCGAAGTGCATTCTTACCCGGGCTGCAGAGCGAGATCGCGTCCGTCTGGGATTGCGAGTCACAAGGCACTGAGCTTGCAAGACATATTCAGGCCAACAGACCGGGCTTGCAAAGCCCTCGCGACTCGTAAGCCCGACTCGATTCTACGTCTATCGTCTCTCCCTTCCACCGTTCATTGCAACCCTTCACCTCACTCGTAGTACTTTTTCCTAGACTTTCTTGAATTCTCGCGTTGAACGGCTTTTGCTATAAGATCGTAATCGCCAATCTATATCAATTACAAATAATTAGATAATATATTTTTGTAATATTATTGTGATATTTAAAATTGGTAAGATTTTTTTATAATCTTCTTTATAAATCTCAAGATTCTATCTTGCGCGAATTATATTTTATCTAAGCCGTTTAATTAGTAGAATATTATATTATGTTTTCGAATATTACACGTTCTTGGAATTTTGAACAATAGTTTTGTAATTGTTTTACACGATTAAAGGATTCAGAATCTTTCGTCTTGAATTCAATTGCAGCAAGCTCGCACGTATTAATGTTTCTACGCGTCGAAGAAATGTCAGAGAGAAGTTGCATTTTTTTTTTTTTTTTTTTTTTTTAAATTAATCCTCGACTTTATTCGGCGGTTGAAAATTCAACGACTGCCAAAAATACGCGAAGTCGAACTACTATCCATTTATTCGCGTCACGAACCGCGCGCGCGGTGTGTCTCGGCGGATTTTTGGCGATTGGCAATTATCGCAACCGATTTGTTCCCGCGAGTGCGGACTATTTCGGAACACGGGACGCGAGGATGTGAAAGCGATTAAAGCGGAATAAATAGTAAATCCGCGCGCCGAAGGCGATAGATCGGTGGAGCACGCGAAACGATTTTCGCAAATCCCGCAGCGATTCGATGCAGTATCAATTTGTCATTATTATACTTGTGGGAGCTTCTGCTGGCCGAAAGCTCTCTCTTTCTCCTCGCTGCGTGCTGGGGCACCGACGTTATTGTTGTACGAGCCGCGCGATTTTTGCGATGGCGAATCAGGCGCCGCGAACGATTTTGTGATCGTCGACACGAAAGGAAGCGAGCTCGATGCTATCGATGATAATGGAAGATAAAAGCACGCCGATTGTGGCGGGCCTTGACCGACAGCCGCTGAATGTTTTCGTCGGGTATATGCGCGGATTTCGCATCAAGTATAGTGCGATAGTCGACATACGGGGGATGATCGGAGAAGCCGCACAGGTTTACAAGTTAATTTGTAACAACACTGCGTAACTTTAATATTGTATAATACGTGCTGCAATACATATGACGTAAAATATTCTATTGTCACAGTTGTTCCAGTTACTGAATGCGGGATACAACATATTTTAATTATTCCGCTAGGAGGGTGTTTTACAGCGACACACAATACACACGCAGTTTTATAAAAAAAAATATTATATAATATACATAAAAGACGAAATTATTTATGGCTCGCGATATTTAACTGCATCTATAACTTTTTTATCTTGATAACATAATTCCGTGAGAGCACGGTATGACTGTAAATCTTGTTTAGCGTTCCGACGACACACTCATTCGTTGTTATAACAATTTTTTCATATTATTCATACACGTTTCCATAAATATCGTTGCACGTATGCCGTAGCGCGTAGCACGTTTGCATTTGCGAGTTTCGTGACTTCTCGATCATCCTGTGTATCCACATTTCGCTTGTATACAGGTACATATGTATTCACCTGGTGTGTTTGCGCGAGGAAAGGGCACCGAGAGTGCTGATTTTCCCACAGTTATCAAGGCGGACAGGTTATCGGCGCTCCGAAGGCTATCTCTGTGCTCGGCTCGCACGGTGTGTGATTAAATTGAAACACCAGTTTCCAAAATGTTGTAACAATGACAATATCGTATATTTCTGATTGTATTAAAGCGTATTTCGCGAGTTTATCTTTTTCCGCGCAAGAAGTGTCTCTCATACGCAAATAAAAACGCAGAAGTGCAATTGAAACGCAATATATTTCTAGTTTTATTTCTGCAAACTTCTCGCGCCGAATCAAAAAATACAAAGAAACTTGGACAATACAAAAAAACTAAAAAAAAAAAACAAAAAAAAACTGTTGAACGCTCGGGAAGAATTAATAATAATATGCGAGGAAAATTCACAAGGCGATGCTCGAGAGCGGCCAGCCGCAGGGAAAAATAAAAAGACGCGAGCAGATTTTATCGAGGCTGATGCGGCAAGGCTGAGCGAACTTCCGTTGGTAAAAAGGAAAAGGCACGTAGAGCGCGGTTTGCGCAAGCATCTTCCTGAATATTTAGTACGAACTATCGGTGTACTTCGAGCATCTTAAGTAGCGATCGAAAAGTTCCTCGATCGGTGTATCAAAGACAATTTCTAATGTTCGCCAATGTTCTTATCACGTTAGGCCGCGGTATCAGAATATCGAGGATTATCGTAAGTATACTTTTCGATAATGATAATTAAATTACTATAATCACTGTCATATTATCCATTATTAATTAATCGTTTTAAGAACGATTAAGATGAGCGGAAAAATATCTCCGTCGAATTCTAAATAAAATCATTGAGCGGTTACTTTCTCCTCCGGGTTTTATGCGAACGAAGCAAACCTAAACAAGGAAATTTACTCTTAGAGTCGCGGATTTATGCGGTGAACTTTGCACACTCGTGTTTATTTTCCTGAGTGTAGTTCGAAAAGTTGTTTGTCGGACAATACATTTACCTAATAGTCACGCGATAGTTCTTCTCGCGCTCGTTCTCCTTCTCAACCTTCGAGAAGATCCCTTTGCAAAGTCGCGGAATGAGCCCCGGATCCTCCTGGAAAAACCAAAGAGAGATTACGTGTCGACCAAGAAAAGAATTTTAGTGCGTAAACATTAAGATATTAAAGTATTAAATGTGTACTCGCGATTCGACAAGTGATGTACCGCTATGTAAAACCGTACAAATTGTTTATGTAAAAAGGATGCTGTTTAAAAGAGAACGCTCACTCTTTGTTGTACCGTTTCGAGAAAATTTCGATCCGGAACATCAGCGCTCTCGAGAGTAAGCATTAAATAAGTAAGTTAATTGGAACAAATTTTGTATAATAAATCCTCGCACAAAACACGAGATAATTGGAACGAAAAATAGGAAAAAAAAACCGACGAACGCTGGAGAAGCTGCCTGTACGCTGACGGGAATCGAGCTGAATGGAGCTTATTTGGGCCGGAAACACAACGCGCGACGCCTTAACGAGTGGGGTCTTGTCAATTTTGAAATTTGATGCATTATTAAGCAGCGTTCGAAGCGTCCTTTTATAATTGAAACCCAACAAACGAGTGACGCCGTACGCGGTCGCAACACGTGCTGCGCTTTTAAAAGTCTGCTCGCTCTCGTCCCCTCTCCTCCGCCGCATGGTGCATCCCCTCGCACCCGGACGCTGCCTCATCCCCTGGCGTTGCGCGCGAATACGCGCCGCCGCCGGAGACCGGCAGGCAATTTAATTAAGCGCCATTCCGCAAAAACAGTTTCAATTTACTGTTTGAAATTTTCGGGACGAGAAACGGAACGTCGATTTGATCCTGCAACGAGAACGTTGCTCTCTGTCGTTCTCTCTCTCTCTCTCTCTTCTCTTTCTCTTTCTCTCTTTCTGTCCCTCTTGTTAGCCAATTAGAGTCTGCGATGCGATATGATAATTTCACCAATGGGATTGGCTGCAAGAGAGAGAGAGAGAAAGAGGCAAAGAGAGAAAAGGGAGAGAAGGAGGAGTAGAACCGATAATCAGGTCGATGCTGTTTGAACTCCAAATATACATCGACTGGTTTATGCAAAACATACATCTAATTTCGCTTGTTGTACATACGAGAGCGTTAGAACTGATGAAAACTAAATATTTCCCGGAAAATTCACAATGCCGTTTTTTACTTAGTTTGCCAGTACAATAGTGATTCGAAAACGTCAAATCAACACACTACTATGTAAATTGAGCGTTCGCTCCAACTCGATTGAACGTTTGACAAAATCAGAAAATACAGCCGTTGACTGTGCGTGTAAAAAAGAAGTTTAGAAACTATTACGTGTGCAACGTGATTTAAAAAAAAAAAATTGCTTTAAACGTGCGTTACCGTTTATTTAAAATTGTTTAATTTTTTTAACTTGATGCTTTTCTCTTCATGCATGGCAACTGTTCGTACGATTTTTGTAAACTTTTGTAGATGGATATTGTTATATTACAGCGATTTTAACAAAATCAAATTTGTCGACGGTATTCGCGACAACGAACATCTTGTTAATTACACGTGTTTGCTTAAAATTAAGCCAATAACGTTTTATCGTCGAATTTCCCGATTAAAAATTCCGCGATTGTGTTTTCGGAGATGTGCGGATTATACAAAATGTCCGCACATATAAGAGAGGATCGCTGAAATTATCGTTCACGGGGAGGACACAGCTTGTTCCCGAAGTAATAGGAAGATTAATTATCCGCGTATAATCTTCGGCGAAAAAGCGAGCGCGCTAAAAGGTTGATAAGATTTTCCGGCGAAATTAATTAACGGGCATCGGGGTCGGGTGTGGGATCTGCGGGCGCACTTTCAGATCGCAACAGCGTGTGGTGCACATTTTACACGGATATTTTGCGCGAATATTGCGAAACATCAGCGGGTGCAACGCTGATGACAACAGAATGCCGACCGACCGGAATAAAAGCAAATAGATTGCGCCCCATGCCGCATTGTGCGCGGGAAAACAAAAAAAAAACGAGGGCGAAATAACGTTTCACGACGTATTAATGAAACGCGAGATAAATCAAAATAATTCGGCTCGCGCGCGCGCTTGCGAGAATATGTGTGTGTGTGTGTGGTACACGTTCCCTTCGCTTTTTGAAAACAACACCACCGGCATGCTGACAGGGTGAAACACACGGAGGGGCACGAATCGCCGATGCATGGAAGAGGTCTATTATGCCCCGGAAAAATGGAAATAAAGTGCCAATCAGATTTATTACGAGATAAATCGAAACAATTTGCACATTGCACGTTGACCCGTAAACACATCATCACCGGTTTATTCAGATGGTAAAAGAGTTCTGCAAAGCTGCCGCGCGAAAATAACGTTGATAAAATAGACATAAAATGCGAAATGTGTTTTAGCGAGCGGGCGAGAGCGTGCTCGAAATCGCAAATGCGCTTTTCCACATATATACACAAAGAAAGAGAGTTGGTGTGTGTATGTGTTTCTCTATGAAAGTTTGATGAAAGATTCTGAGATATTTTTGAAAAAAACAAATCGACGAAAAATAAACATTTTGCAGTCTAAAGATATTTTTAACATGACAGAACGCTTCCGAAATTATTTCTCTTTCAAATGTATCAAAAGCGAGTGTATATACTTCCTCTCAATCGAGCACTTTTTTTAATTCCGCTATTTCCGCCATACTATTCAATTTCCCATTTATTCGGAAGTGATGTCAAAACAAAGATTAATATTGTCGATGTTGTCCATAAAATATGCAACATAATACTTCATAATAATCCATAATGCACTTATAAATCATCATTTAATACACATATATTTGCGCGTTTCTCGTGACGTGTTGCATTAAAAGCCAAAATAAGCTAAACACACACATTTCGATTATTCATGCGTTTGATTATTGAAAATTCTCATTCAATAAATTGATAATTAAGTATGAAATTTACAGATTGATAAAAATGTTTCAAATTATTTTAATGTATCGCGCGAATAACGTATATATATATGTTATACATCGCATATACATGAACGCGAAACGGAAGCGCGGAAATTAAATATTCGGCGGATCGTTCATTAAAATTCCAACGATAATCCGCACACCGCGAAAAATATAATTCAGGTGAAAAATATAATAAAAACAACAACGTGGGTTGCGCGTACCTTCGTGCCCATCATGGTGTAGGTTTTGCCGGACGCGCTTTGCCCGTAAGCCACCAGGCAAGAATTATATCCCGAGAACATGGTGTCCAGGATCGATTGGCCGAGCGTCTCGTAGATCGTCGCTTGAGTCGCGTAATTTCTCGCTTCGGGATTCGACGAGTCGAAGCAATAATCAAAACCATATCTCCGGATTCTCTCGCGACTGTCTCCCGCCTTGCTCGAGGACACCTTCAAGTTCGTCAGGAAAATCTCGTTCGGCTCACTCGTGCGTACCACTAGTTCGGAGCCCGTCAAGTTCAATTCCCTGCACAATGCAAAACAAAATGCGTTTCGAGAGACTCTATGAATGCGAGAGTCAAAAAAATTGACAAAAGCGTTAAAAAAAAAAAAAACAGTTTAGCGCAAGCAAAATCGGCCAACCTGGACCGATCAAACGAAGAATAACGGGAGGGTGATCGTAGCAAATATTTGCGTGTGAGAGGTCAATGAACGTAGCATCGCAAACAACTTCGCCAACATTTTCGTAGCCGGCATCGGTTTTCCACCTCTCTTTTTCACGCGCCACGTGGTTACGTTCCCGTCGTCGATGTTCTTGTGTTATTTCATCCTTTTTTTTTTTTTTTTTGCCAAGCACATTTTTTCATGCTTCGTGGATTGGAATCGATTCATCGAAAAGCGGTGCATGCATCGTGCGTCGCGTTCACATGGTAGTGGTGATGTGCGGTTCCCCGTGTTATTTCATAGAGGGCTTTGCCCGATTTTCTCAAAGCGTCTCGCGCAATCGACCGCCGCTTCCGACTGTTTTATAAAAAATTATCTCCCGTGTGCTTTAACATTTTGGTACTAAAATTGCAACACACATATAACTTGGTGTGTTCACGTGAGATATTTTTGTCATCTACATGTCAGACAGTTGCTAATTTAAAAATTTTTCTTATTTTGTTGTACTCAGATAAAAATTAACGACTAAAAAATTGAATCGATTCACAAGTATCGAAAACTTTAACAATTATTAAAAAAACAAAGTTTAAACACACACAAAAAAACCCAACAATACAAACCAATAATTAGCGCTAGCGAGTTTTGAAACTGCAATGCGAACGGCACAGATAAAATGTCGAAGAAATTTTGAATTCAAGTGTCTTTCACGACCCGAAGACACACACGTGCAACAAGTCTGCCGGGAAAGCCGAGGCTTGCATCGCGAATTACGGGCAATCGCGTTTTCGGGTCAGTCGGCGCTGCATTTTGCGTGCCGCGACAGACAGGAGCGCGATTACGTGCTGCGATCCTATCCTTGTGCATGTGGCGGGACGTATACACAAGGGAGAGAGCAAAATGCGGTACTTTAACCCCGGCTTTCGCGTGATAAACCCCCGGCCCTGTTAAACTCGCCCTCAGTCTCTAATCGGTTGCTCCGGTACGATTTCGTGTAGAATGCTTCGCGTTTTAGCCGCGAACCTTCTAATATGTTGCACAAGCAAGAGACACAATCCGTCTTTAAAAGATGTAAGTAAACAACTTTCGAGATAAAATACGAAAAAGCTTATGTAATAAAATTAAGAGATTTAAATGTAAAAAGCAATGTGTAAAATGATTCGTTTTTTTTTTATTGCACAATGAGATCCCGTCGAATTAATACAATGAAATAATTTTAATTTATAAGTCAAAACCTCTTAAGCGTAATCTCTTGAGCGCACGCAACAGATGTTTTATGGGGTCTATGGTATATTATGGTATTGTAGGGTGCGCGGTTGTTGGTTCATCTCCATTCTGTTTATTTGTCTTCGCGCTTTAATCGCTTGAGAAGAGCTCGCTAAGAACGGATCGCTTCCAAGGGGGTCGTTGACAGATTAAACGATTATGTGGATGTTTAGAAGATATTATTTTTACAATAAACGTCTTAATCAAGATGATACTCCTTTATAATTATATAATCTGTATAAGTTTAGGTATAAATTAAACAAATTTTAAAAGCGCATATTTAAATATTTGATTTGAAAAAGATTCTGCGTCTCGAATACAAAATATCGTAAAATTGGCAGCTTCGAAGATTTTTTCATATAAATATTTGTAGACTTCTAAGAAGCATGCGACACTTTTTTTGGGGAAAGAAATTGTACCACCGCGTGCGCGCATTGTTTGTTCCATAAAAGATACGATAAAAGCGACCGTGCGTACATCCCCGTTTCTCGCGTGTTTCACGGCGCCATAGCACGAAAATAACAATGCCGACGCGTTAAGACGATACAGGCGTACCTGTCAAGCGGAGGCGACTATAAACGGAACGGATTCACCAGCTGTCAACCTAAGGTCGCTCCCCTGGCGCCCGTCATAAAAGCCATGGTCCCGATTCCTTGTACAGCTCAACCCCACGCTAAGTCAATGGGAGTATTTTCGGCATCTCCTCTTCTCCAGAATCATTAACAGGGCTTGCTCGCGCAGTCGAGAGCAATGTGTCTCTTTATCCGCGAAGAAAATCGAAGCGTTGGTTGGCACGGAGTACAATGCGTGATTTATGAAATTTGTTTTTCCCAAACACACGCTGTCATATTTTGCAAAACAAAATTAAAACTCATGATGCGAAAAACGCATAAACTAAACATTGAGAATTTTTGTATCTTTGAACAAGCGAAACTTGAGCGTTCCTCCTCGCATGGCCACGTATAATTCGGCGCGAAATCATTCATTTCCTGCTGCAAACGAATTTCGTGAGACCTCATTCTGTGCCTTTAAATATCCGCGACTACAGCCTAAATACCAATTGTAGTCGAGCCTCGCAATTAGCGTAAAGTAACCGGTGGATCTCGAAAATGGACTTTACAAAAACTGCATTTTCTTTTAAAAAGCATTTACATTTTTGTATATTTGTCATTTGAAAAAGAAATGTAATTTATTTTGTACGTCAAAGTACGAAACGCCAATATTGTTCTTACTATAATATTCGGAAATATTATCCGAACTCTCAACAGTTCGAAGCTACGGACGTTCACAATTAAAGCATCCCTAAATTACTGTAGCGCGTGAACGAGCGAGCGAGCAGCGCACCGGTGCAATGAATCACGCTTTAATTACGATTTGTACCGCGAATAAGCGCGCAATAACTCGCAACAGAAACCGTCCGAGAAGGTCCTCAAGTTCTCGACGCTCAATTGCTTTCGTCTGCGCTTCCGGTGACTCCGCCGCTACGGTCGCCTTTACCCGCCTCTTGCGTTTGTCTTTTTACCGCCACCCCAGTAATCTAAGTATAGAAACGAGTTCATAAGTGTTTGCGCGAAGCAAGCCACGCAGGAGTGCGTAAATCGAGAGAGACAGACAGAGAGAGAGAGAGAGAGTTCAAATGTGTAAAAATTTCGTAAAGAAAGAAAACGCAATTGGCTCTCACAAGTCTGAGAGTGTTTGAAAAACTCAAAACAAATATCTTTTAATTTTAACACTTCAAAAAAATCTATATAATAGTTTTTTATTTTTCAGATTAAATAATTCAAACAGTTGAAAAATTGCAAATTTGAAATATTTAGAGCACACAATGTGCTTGACTTACATATTCGAAAACGCGCAATTGTTTGGTAGTTTCTTCCGAACAAGTGTAAACTTCGAATCGTAAAAGAAACATACGCGTATATATTTTGCAGAGAGTGTGAAGTTGAGTCATAAACCTTGACCCACATTACATCTTGAAATTCGCGGGAAAGCGTGGAAAGAAATAACGCGATTCTTCGCTGTGATAATTGCGACACTCTCAAACGTTACAAAACAAAATGTATTTCTTGAATGTAAAAAAAAAAAGAGATAACTATTGTGAGTCTTTGTTACCGTTAGGATATTATTATATATGAGCGAATTGAATTTATTTATAAAATTGTTTTTCAAGCTATCACGATGGATCGTTATAGAACTTTTTCGTTCGAAACAAAATATATTTCGAAGAAAAAGAGAGAGAAAGAGAGAAATTCAACTCGAATAACTACTGCATTAAACCAAACCGGACTATTTTCAGTCTCATTAGCGACACGCGCGGCACAAAATATGTTTCAGCTGAAAACACAACGAAGTAACCATTTTGTCTCGTTATTTATTTGATCTCAATGTTCACAATAAGATTCGCACTGCGTAAAGTATTAATCTTTTATTAAAAATCTCAGAATTATATTTCGACTATCTCTTTTCATTCTTTTAATTCCATCTTGTGATAAAAAGATCGTTACAATCTGATATTTACGTGAGAAATAACACAGAAATTTATATAACACAATTCTATATATAAACATTACAAAAACATTGCTTATCGCTCCTAGAAATTGGTGACCATTTTGTTCTGAGAAAATTTCAGTGATCGCGCTTATATTTTCGACCGATCGATTCAGATGTCTGTGAAGAAGCGTCTTGTCAAAACCAGAAAAGAAGCGGTCTCATACTTACCTAGCAGATATCGGTCTCACGCGCACGGCCACCTTGATATTCGCCATATTCCCATGTCGCGAACGACAACGAGTGGCGTCATCCGGTCGTCTGTATCTCGCCGATGTTATCCATTGACGTGCTCAAACGTCAATTTCACCATGTAGGAGTCGGGGTATTTGATCGTCGATCGGAAATTGACGACGATGTATCAGGAAGCGATCACCGGCTCTCGCATCTTCCTTGACTGGACCCTGCAGAAATCTGGTACCGTGTGAGAGAGCGAGAGAGAAAGAGAGTTCGAGGTAAATGCGTGCACCGGCTGCACCGGGTGCACGTGTTGCACTGCCGCGATGAAAATACCCTCGAGTCGCTTCCCAAGACCATCCCGCTCGTGGTTTACCCCACCAGAAGAGTAGAGCGAGCTTCGGCCTAACTCATCGTGCCCCGTTTCGTCCGAACGTTTTATCCGACTTCTTGCCGTCCGACGACATCGGTCCGGAAAAGAGAACAGTGTGAGTCGTCGGTGAATTATGTGTACAAGACGTTTCCCATAAGATACCGAACGGCGACGCGGTCTCGTTAGTAGGGTGGAAGTAAGCGATTTCGAGCTGTATACACCTATACTCAGTAGTTCTCGTTGCTGTCGAGGACGAAGGATTTAAAGGCTCTTGCGAGTGCGAGAATCGAGAGAATTAAGTAGTTTATCCGAAGCTTAATGTTCGAGAAAGTCGGAATCGGGAATTTATGATCTCGAGAGAGAGAAAACAATCTAAATATATAGAATTTTTAAGAACACTCTCCGGAAACACTAGAATTAACGTTGCTACTCTAAAGATCCGAAAACACACGTGTATAATGATTAAAATAATATACAACGATAACAAATGTATATAACAATCTAATTTTTCCTACACCCTCGATTGAATGACGTCTATGGGAAAGATTCAGCTTTCGCGGCGGAGAAACACTTCGCAGAACATTTAAAGAACTCAATACTTAAAACTAAAACTGATGATTTTCAACAAAAATTGTTCAGAAAATATGTATTATTTTAAAGAATCTAACAAAAAAAGGGATTGCATTCATCTATTAGTAGATGCTTCCGCTGTGGAAAACAAAGCTCGCATGAAAGACGCTCATCGGCGGTGTAACAAATGACCGCGCTTTCACCTTCACCACCACTTGAATCCTGCCATTGTGAACCAGAAGCCGCGATTTACGGATCACCCTGTAATTTAGCACACAGTCGTCGTGTCTCGCGCGGAGTTACTGGGTTAGTGTGCTGTGGGGGTGGCGACCGCGCTTTAACGCGGGGAATCTATCAACGGGGGAAATTAATCAGAACGCAATTTGCTTTGTGTCTGCGCTCGAGAGGGAAGAACGCGTTTCTCATATTTAATAGAGAACACGTACAAGCGAAGAGAAGAGAGACATTTTCGGTTAATCACGGGGTCTCCCTCCTCATGCGTATTCCATTTCCCGCGTACGGCTTTTCCTCATCCCCGGTCTCCCCCCCTTAAGACGGCTTCATCCGTCTTTTATGTCGATCTTAAAAGTGCGCCGCTGACTTTCAGACGAAGCAGCAGCCGTCCCCCTTCTTTGATCCTCGCATGATATTTTCGGACTAACGGATCGACTAGCGTGTTCTCTGCGAGATATACAAAATCCTCCCTTCCTTCTCTCCTCTTCTTCGGCACTCTCCGATTACCGCCTGATCCTTACTCCTCTTTCATGGCCATCAGTACCATCATGTAGGAAAAGGATGTGCCGAGCACCTGCAAACAATTATGGTTTTTCGTTTCTCACAGCTCGTAGAAAATATACAGAAAAAGTAAACATATATTTCTTCTCTTCGCGTATATATTTTTATGTTCTATTTTTAAAACTCTAACAAAATAATTGCGGTAATTGATCATCTATTTGATACATTTCGGATATTGTTTGATAATGCGATCGCACTCACTTGAGAGAAGCTTTCGAGGGACATGCTGTAAAATTTCGCGGCGGTGATTTTGTTGGATACCTTCGACCGCATCATCACGATCTGCAAGCTCCGGCCGAAAGTGCCGCCGACCCAGTCGCTACGGTAAGCCGATTCGCCCACGGCGTCGCTCTGGCTCGTTACAAGCAATGACCGTAAATTAATTACAGGACGATTGTGAGATCGGTGAACTGTGCACTAATGAAGATACACGCGACGGGTAATCGGTTGATGCAATTACCGCGTGCATCGAGTCTTTTCGTCGCTCGTTAAAATTGTGCGTTGCGCTTGATGTATCGCGACGACGTATTAAATTGAACAACAAAAAAAAAACAGAATTAGAATCAATCAACAAAAGAGAAGAAAGAGAGAGGAAAAGAAAGATTTGAAAGAGAAAACGATTGCACAAAACACTCGCCTCGTCTATTAATCTGTTTCCGCTGAAGCTGAACATGAAGAGCTCGAGAATGGCGGAGTTGAGAAAGGCCGAGTACTTCATCAAGCGCGCTTGATCCTTCATCATCTGGAACGACATTGTGTTAATATTCAATGCGTTTTTTCAAACATTTTTTTTTTTTATTACAAAAAGAACAAATCCAACCGAAGTGATTTGAAATCCCGCGAAGCAAACCAAACCGGTGCTGATAACAAATTGTCCCAACGCCAGAATGTTTATGATCCTCTCGAGCGTGTCGGCGTAGCTGAGGTGAAAAGAACGAGAGATATATTGGCGATTGCGAAACTTAAATTTTTTAAACAATAAATATCGCAAATATCGTGTTAATCAACACACACGAGTAGATAGAACGTCGATACGCACGTGATAGCGTCATGATGGCGTTTGACGCATTCGGCCACGACTGTCTTTACGTCGGGATCGTCGCTCTTTATCGCCTCCAGTTTTTTTCGCACCAACGCGAACTTCGCCGATCCGTGTATTACCGCGACGAAATTGAAGCTGGTCGCGCCGGCGATCATGCCACCCCCAAACCAGCCGGCCATCATGTTGAAGACGTAGAGACACTCGTAAACCGGCGAAACTGTCTGATTGATGAAGAAATGACCGCGGAAAGGAAGTATCCTCTCCGTTCCCAGAAAATATGTCTATACAGCCGATCGAACGTTGCGATTGTTTAATATTTAATACGATTAATTACCGAGATAACATTGTCTATTTGTTTATATCTGATTATCATCCAATATTGATTGTTAGTGTCGCGACGTCCGAGTGTGTGATGTTCTTTCCCAATATATATGTAAATTTACTCACATCTCTCAAATGTTAATAATTTATTAACAGTTTAATTACTCGCGTATATCGGGAAAACATTGTTAAAGGATTAACGTTTTACGCGTGCGTTGCAGGTGTTTTCGAAAGGCTCGTAAAGCGAAACGACCATCGGAAAACAATTCCCCATGTAAGGGCGATATCGCAACATTTGCGAAACGGTAATAAACAATTTTCGAGAGAATGCGATGTACTTTGCTAAACAAAAAAAAATAGAATTTGGAAGCTACAAAATGTGTCACTGTTAATTATCGCGCAGTTTTTAGTACCGCGCGCATTTATTGCGTAATCCTGTACACGTCAATTTATTCGCGATCGTTTCGAGAAAAATATCTGCGGAGGTAATTCCTTGCTTTTCGAGATGGGGTTTGTTTCACTGAACGTTGCTTGCAATTAAAACTTATCAGTAAGTTACATTTGAAGAAACTTGCAGTTAATTATTCTACAGATACAATTTAATAACAGAGTCAATTAAAAAGTTACGTCACAGAGGAGCACCGTCCTCGAAGTTCTCGAGTATTAAGGCTGGAGAAAACTGAAGAATTAAGCTTTATCGTTACAGAATTTAAAGATTTTTGCGTTTAATTGACACGGTGTGGCGCTCTCTTATTGCAGTTGTCGTAAAAAATCGCAATTTCGGAAAATACTTTGCGCGCGCGCAAACGAAAACTTTTCACTCCTCTTTAACGTTCTATTAGATATTTAAAACTCCAATATAATTAAAATAAAGATATTAACTGTGTATATATATTATATATTTATATTATGTTATATATTACATATTGTTAAATTTATTAAACTATGTTGTGCGTATTTCCACGTACCTCTAAAATCGGTATGCACGAGAAAGTGATTATAGTACCGGCTACCATGGTTATGAAATATTTCGCGAGCCGAAACGCAAATAGACATTTTTCCTTCAAGACGATCTTATCCTCGTAAGTCGACCAAGCCCAGTCCTCCCTCATGATCTCGACTACGTACTGCATATCCTTGTGATGAAGCAAATAGATGACGAGACGTATTACGATGAGATAAAACGCGAAGCAGATCAAAGCGCACTCCGTCATTTTGTCGAGGTCGTCAAAGTTGTAAACCACGTCGGCCGTTACGGTGACGCACATTGTAACGAACTGTGTGTACACGTTATAAATGACGTGCTAGATTATTCGCATGAAACTTTATTCGACGTGGAAATTCGGTGACAGTTCATTTATCGAAAAAACATTTCGCAAGAAATTCAATTACAAGCGAAGCACATTTTGAACATTGATTTAATATATATCGATAATTTTTTATTTTTTTGAAATTTCGTGTTTTATTTTTTTATACACTTTAATATAATTTGTCAAATTAGCGACTTTTTACGTACCAGAAAAAATAACCAGATCGAGTGACAAATCCTGAACAGCGTCGCGCTGGCGCGATGATTCCTCTCCAGCGGCCAAATAGAAATTAATTTGGCGGCCATCATGACGGGCCTGATCAGATTATCGTATTCTCTACTGTAATACCGGAATTGATACTCCATCCGTTATTATTCTCCTCTTAACGGCTCGTCACCTCGACAATGCGACCGCGACTCCCGACTATTCGCAAATGCGCGGAAGAACCGGAAGTCCATCATTCGCGATCTCTCGGTCGAAAAGTCGACATGCCAATCTGGAAAGTGCCAATCTTTTTCTTCCCTGCCATTCTCTTGACGTTCGATCGCGCGCGAACGACGGGATAATGACCGGATATCATTCTTATGGGTGGCGTAATGTTCGAAGTTCGAAACTCTCGCTTGCGAACTTTTGTACGAGTGCATAGACGTCGACCCTTTCGATGAAAAAAGAAAAGTATTTCTTTTTTTTTTTTTTTCACAAAATTGTATGTGTACGCTTTTTTATGTAGCATAAGAATTCGGTATCGCTTGTCTTTCCGACAATTATATTTGTTGCGCATGTTTCAAATATTTGTTTAAAACATTATATAAACAATAGTTTTCCAGAGAAACAAGTTTTTACGTCGAGGCGATTGTGAATTTCAGCTTTTCTACGTCAATGGATAGAGACTGGAAGAAAGATGGAGAGAGAGAATATGTAGACATGAATATTCTAGTGCGTGGTTATGCTATGTAATCATGTAACGTGTAGAATGGCAATAGAGAAGACCATATTCTATCTCTCGCTAAGTGATTTTCGACCTTATTACAAGAAGACTGCGCTATATCTACACACAAATGTTCTAAAGTGATCTCCTTTATGTAAAACACAGTTAAAATATACAATAGAAACATAAAGGAAAATAAATAAATATTAAAGTAAAATATACAATATTATTTATTGATATTTACTATTGATATTTATTATTGTTCTGCATATGCGCCGTACATATATTACATGTAGTCAATAAATGCAGGTATATTCATATTATACTGAAAGTTTCACCGAATGATAAATACGCATCTTCTGATATTGTACATACAATCATATGTATACAATAGGTTGCACAGTTTCCAACTTGCTGGTCCGAGTCCTAGTTTGTTACTCTAAACACGCTTGTTTGATACTAGTATACTCTCTTCATAAATGTTAAAGATTATTACTTTTCGAAACGAGAGTTTAAGAAAGACTCCAATTTCTTCGTTTCGCGCGTGTTATTGCGATGATAGATTTTTTTAAATAGATAAACGGAAACGTTCGGATCTTATTTTGTCACTTTTATATTTCACTTTTCTCTCATTTGGTCGACTGAGATGCTGTTAATCTCCATTGAAAAGCATAAAAATACCGAGTAACAGTTTTATAGTTATTTAGAATATGTTTGCTTTAGACACTAACGCGTTTTGAGCGTCAGTCTATCATTGTTTTATATTTAAAACACAATAAAAATGGACATTATTTTTGTAATGCGGATTTTAATTACATATCGATCTCTCCGTCGATAGTATCGCATTTCGATTTCTCGATCGCGTTCGATTGAGAATCACTGTCAACCGCGCGTGCCTCTCTCGATGCGTACATAACCTACTGGAAGTATTTTGGTTATTTGCAAATATTGACGACTCGGTGAACACGAAAAATGGTGCACGGGCAATAATTCTGCAAGTCCACTAGCTAATAAAATAAAGCTTCTAACCAGACGACTTTCTCGTGCAAACTGAATGTCAGTAAAGTCATAATTCGCTTAATAATTATATATAAGATAGTGTCAAAAAGCTTAGTTGGACTAAAGAGACACGTATACAGTATTAAAATCTTCATGACGGCTGACAATCTTGCAAAATATGAAGTGTCATAAAAACACAAGATAAAATACGAGAATGGCTACGCCTCATTTAGGCGTGAGCGACATCGTTCACCTAAACGTTGGCGGCACCAGGTAGATCTACACTATATTTATAGCGATTATTATTTTTTGTTACCCCCTTAAGAGTTTTTTTACGGCGAGTGTTTACTCAACTCTTTTAATGCAACTTGAAAGTTTTTGTTGTCTCGCGATATAGTTTATGTATTTATATATATATATATTTTTTTTATATTATTTAGTATGGTTTTTATACAGGTCAAAGTGTTTTTCCTTTTAGATTCTCCACATCTCGCCAAACATTAACATGGATTCAGGATTCATTCTTCACAGCACTGTTAAGTAACAGAATTGATAGTCACAAAGATGAAACTGGTGCACTGTTTATAGACAGAGATCCAAAATTGTTCTCTATTATATTGAATTATCTTCGTACTAAGGATATTGATCTGAAAAATGTAGATATTCGAACTTTGAGACATGAGGCTGAATATTACGGGATTACCCCTTTAGTTAAGCGTTTGATACTTTGCGAAGACTTAACTCAATCGTCTTGTGGTGATGTGTTGTTTTATGGCTATTTGCCACCTCCAAGTAAGTTATCTCTGATGCTAAGTGATGCTATTATTGTGTCATAATATATAAGATCCATCTTTTCATTTCTTTCAAAGGCATACCACTTCAAGAACCAGTTGCTGTAACCTCGAATGTGAGTGATGTTTCTGTTCATATTAGAGTTGGTACTGCTCAAAACCAAAGAGTCGATGGACCATCCACCTCACAGGCAACAACCACCAATTCCACTAATCAAAATATTATTAATCAAAATACAGGTATTTTAACCTGCCAGCAGACTTAGGGATCATGTTTGACCCATGATTTAATAATTATTGATAGTTATATTGTTTCTTCACTTAGACAATTAAAAAATTAAAATATTTGTTTAAATATTTGTATTAAAAGTTTTGCCACTGGCACAAAATGATCCTGAGAAAAATTTTGCAGCAGGTTCACAAAATTACAAAGGAACATTAGGAACACATGTAAGAAATTCCTCCTTGGATTATCGATTGCCACAGCGCGGCCTACCACATTCTCGCACACCATCTTTAGATCTGAGACACGTAAGAAACAATTCCGCGGATTTAAATAAAATATATAAAAATGACATCGGTCTGGTATTCGGGCCCCAACAAGGTAAATACAAAAAAATAGTATTATTTTTATAAAAAAATCCTTTATTTTCCGTTTTATTTCTGACATTCTTGGAACTATTTTACACGTAGTTTCGTCATGGGTTGATCCACTGAGGGTACAAATTATAAAGGCGCATCACAACTGGATCGTGATCGCTTACGCGCACTTCATAACGTGCTACCGACTTAAGGATTCGTCAGGATGGCAACACGTGTTCACCAGTCCGCACATCGAGTGCATAATAGAACGCGTTGCAATAAACGCGAAAATGGGCAGCGGTGCGGATGGCAAGATGGTCGCTATATCGTACAGTAGTCAAGTCAGACTTTGGGGTGTATCCGAGGAAGGAATTAAAATTAACGTAGGCACGTTCAACTTAAACGTGCGCGTGGAATATTTGTTCTTCATAGGCAGTCAGTTAGTCGCATTGTCACCGACCGGGAAAATCGGCGTGTGGCACGCGATGACTCATCATTGGCAGATACAGGACGTAGTACCCATCTTGTCTTTCGATACCGCGGGCTCGTTTCTCCTATTAGGTTGCAACAACGGATCTATTTATTATATTGGTAAGGACACAAATAACATTCTTAAAACTGAATCCGAGTACTTGTGCTCTGATATATAATCAATTTCTTAAAAGTTTTGACGTTAACAAAAGTTTTCAAACTTGATTATAGACATGCAAAAGTTTCCTTTGCGAATGAAGGATAACGACCTGCTCGTGACCGAGTTATATCGAGATCCGAGTTACGACCCTATAACTGCGATATCTGTGTATTTGACGCCGAAAACAAGTAAGTCTCATATTTATTCCTGTCTCGATATAGGAATCTGATATCAAGTAATAAAAACTACAGAAATCTAATTGTAAGATAAACTTTACTTATTTAGAAGCAGCTAGTATCATTTTCTCTCGTTTATAAAAAGAAAAGTTCATAAAGCTAAAATGGCACTTACATTATTTCCTGAAGTTATGTAGAGTGCAGAATTATATAACAACAAATATTTATCGTTGCAGTAAAATTAATTCTCCGAGGACGATTTCGATTACTTGTAGTAAAATAAAAACCGGACGCTTTTAAATTTTGATAATAATAATTACGTAGATGTAAATACAACTTATTCTTACTAATTAGTGTATATTTTAGACATTAAGATACATAGAAATGTTATGAAGTTTGATGTTCGTGTTTTAAAAATATTAATGAGGGATTTTATTACATTCTTTGCTTCGTCATTTCGTACAACTGGATAAATAGCACAAGGCAAGTATGGGTCGATATATCTTTTTCATGTTCAGCAAATCGTACAAGTCATCTGCCTCCACTTTGTGCTAACTGCATCAAACGTGAATCGTGCGATTTAAACAGGGACAAATATGTACACCCTTCCTCTCCAGATAACATTGAGTTTTATGTCAATGCACTGGCATTATAGTAATATCTTTATATCTTTACAATAGTAGTACAGAAACAAACATTTGTGTGTTTATGAACAAAAATATTTTTGCAGATAAATTATTTATTTTTTCACGAATGAAATGGCAACGCAAAATAAATATAAATTCTTTTTTATTAGATGAGAAATATGAAAGGATATGAAACATTTACGATTAATTATAACGATTGCACACAACTTAATATACATACAACCCTGCTATCCTTATGCGTCCAGTTGTACTAATGGAATGTTCTCTTTGATTTATTGGTTAACATTGCTTCATGCAGTGGATTTAGTTATTCTTTATCGTTAGAGCTGCTTGCTTGCTCTTCCTATTTATAGTAATATGTTCCATGCCAGCATCTGAGAGGGGAAGGGGAGGTAATAGAAAATACATACCAATATACCTTCGCTTATGTATTTTTGTTTGTTGATATAAGAAATTTCTAGTAATTTTGTTTTTGAATAAAAGTAAACCACATTGATTTTAACTAATTATTATTTATATGTAAACATATATAGTGTTGTCGCTTATTTAAAAAAGTTATTATAATTATAATATCACAATTTTAATTTCTTTTATAGACAATAGCTTCTGCTTATTGTTGCGATGTGCAGCATGAAATATTTTACGCTTTGAAATATTATTTATATATACAAAATATTTAATATTAATAAGATATTTAAGAACACATATTTATGTTATATAAATGTTGTTTCTGTCTATATTTTCAAAGTATTGTTTTTTTATCATTATTGTATTATTATGTATCAACAAAGTAATTTTCTGATACTTATATTACAATAAATTTTGTTATATAAATTATGAAATTAAGTACTTTATTCCCGATGCAGGTCTCTGTGGAAATTGGATAGAAATTGCCTACGGTACAAAATCCGGAAGTGTCAGAGTGATCGTTCAGCATCCTGAAACTGTTGGTCATGGCCCACAGCTATTTCAAACCTTTACAGTGCATCAAAGCAGTGTGACTAAAGTACGTTCAATCGACTTTTATTTAGCAAAGAATTCGTTCGTTAATATGTATTATATAAATTGAACTATGACGCATGTTAATTTACATATAAACTTACATGACGTAGGTAACACTTTCGGAAAAGTATTTAGTATCGGTTTGTTCGGAGTATAATCACGTCAGAAGTTGGGCGGTGACTAGATTCCGCGGAATGATTTCAACTCAACCGGGATCGACGCCTGAGGCGAGTTTTAAGATCGTTTCTTTAGAAGCGATCGATCCTTGCGTCAGCTACAACGCCGGCAATGATTTCGGTATATCATATATCATATCTGTTTCATTATTGTTTGATTTATTTATTTTAGTCTTGAGTGATTTTTTTATTTTCTTTCACTTTTTT
>QVNV01010074.1:0-104277 GCA_014825455.1 Pseudomyrmex pallidus | reverse complement strand
TTTTTTTTTTTTTTTTTTTTTTTTTCTATTACGTTATGTGGCCTGCGAAAACATATTTCAATAAAATTTTTCCGTTTCATGTCTACGCATTTTCTAAAACACACAAATTTCACAATTTTACGGAATTCTTTAAGTATGCACGCAAGCGTGTATGCGGAATGCGAACAGAATTCACATCACGCTTTTCACGAGATGTCATGTATGTACTTCGGCCTTAATTTCGCCGCTCTCCGTCGCGTATTTCGTACATAGACGCGGTTGATACCGAGCGCGATTGTGGATTCGACGCGCGCGACCTTGCGCGAGCGGCACTGTCGGCGCGTCAGAAACGTCAGGAAACTGCAGTTTCTCCGACGTATGCATTGTTCCGTTTTCAGCCGCTGGCACATGTGTCATAGAGTGCATCGATTGACCAAGACCATATGGTATGTGAAACACAACCGAGACACGTCATGTGTAAAATGTCTTTTCCAAGATTTTGACATTTGTTTTGTGTCAGCGCAAACCGACGTCACGAGTTATTATTTTATATGTCATTACATGCGGATAAACAATTTTTATTTCATAGTGTTATTATACATGTATATACACAACAATTCTATTGTTGCTTAAACCTGTGTAGTATAATTTTAGACTTCTATTGCCACAGTAATTCAACGAGAAAAGAGATTTCTCGGATAGAAAGCCCACTTCCTCGTAGCGCTCGATCGGCCACGCACATTCTGGTAATTGAATTTCGCCGTGCACGATGAATTTCTGCAACGGCGCGGCGACGGCGACGACGACGACGACAACGACGGCTTGGCCTCGGCGATTTTCAATTCGCAGAATTAGCCGCGGCGCTGACGTGAAAGTTCACCGTTGGAGTTCGACACGTTGACAGTTCATCGACCTCGATCAAACGAAACCGGCCATGTGGGTCTTGTCGCACGTGCTTGTGCATACACGCGCGTCCGTCTTTAAACGTGTCTAAAAATTCAAACGCGAGCCGCACCGAGAAACGCCGAGTTACAACAAAGAGAAATATACAGAAACGAACTGAAGATTTATGTAGATGGAATTAGAACGGTTTTGGCAGAAAGAAAGAAAGGCAAAGAGATAGAAAGAGCAAAAAAAAATACGGTATTTTTGCCACACCTAATACAACATTTACACAGTGTGGGTGACAACACGCCAACCAAAGAGCGACAATCTACGTTTCTCAACGTCACTCGTGATCAAGGATAACCTCGAGTTATCCACGATAAAAACAAAAAAAAAAAAAAAAAGAACGTTCTCGCGATAAAAGTCCGTAAAAAAATTTAGTTCGCGAACGTGCCGCGTGTATATTAATTACCGCGCGCAACTACGCTAATTATGCACTATTGTTTTTTTTTTTTTTTTCACGGGACGAGAGAATAATGTTTCCGCTCCGCTGGGCTAACGAGGCTAGTGCACAGGAGGCTTTCTCCGTTTCGGACGATTCGTTTCGGATCGCGCGCGATTCGGACATATCGGCGCGATTCGCGCCAATGCTTTCGATACGCCGCTGACCGGCGTATTATAGACGTTATTGTATTATATTTTATAGCATATCGCGCGCTTTATGTACGATATAAAAAGACACGCGAGGAGAGCACGCCACGCGCACGCTTACGTTCTCACAAATGTCGCACAGATGGTTTTTACGACCAGAGGAGTGGAAACCAGTTTGGATATATTGACGGCTTCTATGAACGACCAGTATGAAAGATTAGCTGCGATAAGAATCTGCATAAGAACCGTGAGAGTTTTTTTTGAGGTTTTTGCAAAATTGTTACGTGACGTGTGTATACGCACGTGTCGTAACGGAGGGAGGATGTGTTATTAATTAAGAACTGCATCTTACACTGTGCGCGATTACCTAACCGATAATGTCCTCGATACAATCGCGTATCGAAACGTTGAGTAAAGGACATTAACATTCAGGTTTTGGAATCATTAACACGTATTGCTAAATTTATCGGTGTTGCGCGAAGTGTGTGCGCTTCGATTTCATCACAACGGATTTCCAAGGGAAAGTTATTCCGGACGGCACGCAAGCGTCGTTAAATCTAAGTAGATGCAGATACTTGTGTGCGTAAAAATTACAAGTCCTCGCGATTACTAGGAGAATTATTTTGCGAACAAAAGAAAACACAAGTGAAAGTGACAAAAAACGTACAATTCGTATGTACTTTTTTTGTTTGCGTCTTCTCGTGCGGTTCTACGTTCGCGTACGTTGCCTCCGCCTATGTAAACGCTCAGGATCATAGGTGAATGAGGAAAGAAGGCGACAGAGAGAGAGAGAGAGAAAAGAAAGAGAGAACACGCAATTACGTAAGCGACAAGAAGACACCGGCCAGCACGAGGAAGAAGCCGGGCTCTTGCTTCTTCATCGACTCGAATAACCGTTGGCATCTTAGGTACTAGATCTTCGAACGAAAAGGTTATTCTCTCCTACCCTAGCTCGTTCGCTCATTTGCTCGCTCACGTCGCAAGTTCCACTTTTCGGACCTGCTTATTCTTTCTCCCTCATTCGCAATAATATATCATTCTCTCTTTCTCCCTCAATACACCGACTGGTCATCATAAATTTGATCCGAGACGCGGAAGGCCGTGCGCGAACATAAAATTAAACATACGACAGCGTAACTTCACCGTCAAAGTCGCATAAATTGTACATTGTTGTCAGCCGGATGTTCGTTTTGCAAATGGAACAATTGACAAACTTGCGATATTACAAGTAAATTTTCCTCTTTAAATAAATAGGCGAATAACTAACCGAAAAAATATATGGTTTTTCTGAAAGATAAGATTCTTCTTTCTCGCACGTAAACAAGATCGCTTGATTGTGGGTGAAAATTACGCACGTGTGAAAAATGCTTTTCTCTTATATTTTACAGTTATTAGTAAAATATATACTAACAAATTGGCAGTAAAATGTTTCACGTTATTTCGTACGTTTCAGACTCTTATGAAAATATGTAACGAGTTCACAGACTAATCAAATTACCGCGACGTGTCGCAGTGACGAAACACAAGCTGTGCAAATTGCGTCCAATAGCACATGTAGCAATCGACCATTTTGATTACATTTCTTTTTTCAACGTCAAGCGTTCCAATAGATATGTCACGATGCGTGAATCCTTTCCATTTCAATTTTACTTTTTTTTTTTTTTTTTTAAACAAAAGGCAATTTGTCGGCGAGACACAATGGTATCTGATTCCACGGAATGCCATACAAATCATGGAAGCTGCACACAATTCAACGTCGTACAGTGCGGCCCCATTTTTCATGCCGAACAAAACTTTCTGCGCCTGTCAACCGGGAGATGATGTTTAATCCCGCTGGATTGTACGCGCTTGCGAAAACTAATAATTGTTTGTTTACGTCTCAGTGTTTGCAAAATATAAAAAGTAAAACTCGGAAACACAAAAGATATTGATATTCAATTCAATGTTTCGTATCTTTCTCTGTTTTTTTCGCATATTACGAAATTATTTCTCTTTAAATCCACACGGTCTTTGGCGTGTAGATGATATCGCGATTTGAGAGCCACTGAACCGTCGTCGCAACGATTCCTCCGGTACAAAAAAAGAGCAATCGAAGTTCAACCTGGGCGTCAGCTCGTGGGAGATGAACAGCACGCTCTCGCTATCGATGAGATTTTTTGTAAAACGAAAAAAAAGCACAGAAAAATGATAAGAAAGAAAAAGAGAAAAATCGAAGAACCCGATAAAGGCCGAGAGAAATCGTCCGATATGGTGAGGCGTCTCGAGACTTCTTCGGCACTTTGAATCGGCAATTTATATCCGCACTATGTCATCGATCTGTGAACCTCAAAACCCAGATTCCAAAATAAATTTAATCAAACTTGATTAATTATTAAAAATCTGTGATAATTGTTCTCCCCTTTATATCTTCTAGCTGCTATTTTCCTCAATGACTCTTATATATCAATTAAATCAAATAAATTAAATTGCGAGTATATTATCAATGAGATGAGTTATCTCTGAGATTTCTCACACACCCATACATATATAGATAAATTAATAAGACAGAGAGCGCAAAAAAGTTTCTTCTAAATATTTCTTCTTGTATTTTTCAAACTGTAGCAGAAGCACCTTTCCTCTCTCCCCTTACTTTCCTCTGCAATATTCTCGATCACTTTTCCTCAATTTCTTTTAATAAGCGACGCGCAATATCTATCGCATTTTTCGCGATTGTCGCAGATTATCCAACAATCGTATCTTATCGCAGATAACGTGTGAGAGAAATTCTTATTATAAACATCAATAGCCGTCAAAATTTTGATTGTCACCGCACATACGAGAATAATAATAGCTGCCGACATAGCAGGGTTGAATCCACAATAAGATCGAGTGTGACGAGTGAAACTCTGCTGTTCCCGCAACGGCTGTGTACGTCCGTAAAATGCACGACGGTAATACGCCCACTCGGCGCAGCCCCGACGGCAAAACGTCGGCCGGTCTATCGGAAAATGTTTTCCACATAGTTCCGACGGTATACGATGAAAGAGACTGGGTCACACATACACACGCGACCACGGCTTTCTCTGTGTATATACCCGGCAACCGGCTGCGCGCGTTCACGGTATACTCCCAGGTATTTATTTATCGCCGACCATATCTGCCCTTGCGAACTTCACGGGCAAACACGGGAGGTACCTGCCTTGCGCGACGGCGATGCATAAAAATGCGACGGCGCTCACTTCTGGCCGGATAGCAAAAGCAAAGCGGGGGAGGAGAAAAGGGGGACACACTTGGCTTTCGCGTACCACGCCGTCCTCGAGACAGGTGTATCTATTGCCGCATATGTATACTTACGTATTCTTTCGTTTCCACGGATAATCGTTTCGCGACTAAGTATATATATGAGCGTGTTGCACGCGTAACACGCGCCTTATCGACACGGTGACTTTTTTTTCAGCGCGGCAATATATTTATGTCGCGCGTTACGGATCGGTTGCCTTTTCGACGGACCGAGGCTGACCGACTGTCGCGCAACGACGTTCAACGCGCGCCCCGCCCGCTTTCCCCGACGCACACCTATTTGATTTTAGCGATAAATTACAACTGGCAGTTATCCGTGTTTCGAATATCGATCACCCGACCGAGTTGTTAATTGCGACATGAGTAAAAAACAAAACAAAAAAAAAACCGTTTTCTTTTAACCTTGCTGATAACTCGTGGTTGTTTGTGTTAAGTCATTTAAATATAAGTCACGCGGTTAAAACATAAACATCGTCAGTATGTTCCATGTCGTTGCATCACCGCGACACTTTTCCCGAATCGAACGGTCTCTTGAATCGATCGACACGCCCGTACCTCGGAATACGAGCCGCGGTAATGTTATCGAAACATTATGCAGAGAAAACAGAATCGACAGCGGCCGATTTTTAATTCCCCGCACTATGTATATATACATATTATACATATATATATATATATATATATATATATATATACATATGTACACACACATGTACCTACGCGGAGAGTAGAGATCAGCGCGTCGATGTCTGTTTTCGTTTCATCAACTCGCACGACGGCGGGAAATTCCCGTGATCTTCTCCCGCCCGCTTCTCTTCTCCCTCCCATCCTATCATCTTCCCAAAGTACCGGTATTCGAACTCAAGCGGAGAGCCGGGAGAGCTCATCTCTCTTTCCGAACGAACAACTACGCGCGTGCAAAAACCGGAATCTCAGATTGGAAGAAGCGAGCGGAGCGCGCACGTTGGACCTAACTGGCCTGGCTTATTCGCAATACATTTCGATATGTAAATAAATACAAGGTCGACCGGCGAGAGCATTTCTGGGATATAAAGGGTTGGGAAACTGCCTGTGGCGCGGGGAAGCTATTGACCGCGACGTGTTTCGCGCGTCGGTCGAAAGTTTCGACGCTAAAGGCGGCACAACGTCGACAGCCACGTCGACCACGACGATGATGATGACAATGACAACGACGGCGGCGCGGCAAGCGTCGACAGAATGCATGCGAGGCCACTCCGGAGTTCACGCTCGGCAACGTCGCCATATATCGACCCAGCTGTCGCCGTTGGAGAAGAGGACTGGGCCACCAAGCTCGTGTGTCCAAGAAATTTAACTGTTTCGAAGGTTGTTTGCGCAAAACCTTATCAGGATTATCTGTTTCGAACGTATTTGTACAAAAAAAGACATCTGCGGATGAAAATTTTGCGCGCGCATTTATACAATACATAATTTTTTTTTTTTTTAATAACGTTTTGATTGTTCTTATTCCCTCGTATAATTCGTTAACGTATAACGTAATGTGTTATAAAATGTTTTAATTTACACACACGTACAGGAAAGATAAATAACATAAATTATATTTTAGTTTACGCTAATAAATTTTACACCAAACATGACAAGTCTTGTTATTAAAGATTTTAAGTGTTTGTGTGTTCTTAGTACTTTTTAAATTATTATTATTTTTCACATTTTTCTCTGAAGAAAATTCAGTTTAAATACACCAATAGAGAATCGAAATTCATTCTCACTCTCTCTTTCTCTCTCTCATTCGCAATATCGGAATCGCGCGCGGCGTCGGAATTCGCGTTCTGAATTTACATTTCCATTAAACGCTGGCGTAGTTTCAGCGTTAATTCTTAAAGTACAGATCGAGCGCGATATCCGCGCGTTCTATTTCGGTGGAAGCCGAGGTGAAATGGCCGAGAAACGATTCGCGACCCCAGCACCCACTATCGCCACCCTATACGAGCCGACCAATTTCTCCCTCTCAACCCCGCCTGACCAGGAGAAGGGAATAAGGGAGGCAAAGGGTAGGAGGACGAATCCAACCGAACTCGTGGAGTGACGACTCACCCCTGCTTGGATGCTTGGCGCACGCGGGATTCCCCTTTGTGTCTATCTATCTCTCTCTCTCTCTCTCTCTCTCTCTCTCTCTCTCTCTCTCTCTCTCTCTCTCTCTCTTCCGCCTCCCCTTCCCTCCAACTCTAACCTCTCTTCCCCCATTTAAATCCATCCCGCGTTTCTCCTCTCTCACGCTGCCGCCCTCATCTCTCTTTTCTCGATTCCTCTTTCTACTCGAGGATTTCTCCTCAACACCCCTTCGTTCCTACCGCCGTCGCCGTTGTTTGCCACCACCCCAGCATCACCAACACCACCCAATAGCGTTCTCTCCCTCCATCCCTACGGAACTTCCCAAGCACCCAGCACGGGGAGCGAGTCTCCGACGGCGACCGGTAGACTCTGCTGGGCATTCCCCTCTCGTCCTCGCTCTTTCTACGTGGATTTCCGATATCTCCGTTTCTTCTTCGTAGCTCTCGGTCGCATCGCGCGAGAGACCGGTATATATATATATATATACATCTTTGCCTCGCCACTTTTTCACTCCCATCTCTGCCCTTTTCGTTTCTTGATCGAGTTCTCTCCCCCTTTTCATCCTTATTTCTTGCTACCCGCTTCTCGCCTCTCCGCCACCGATGTATCCGATGGTTGAGTAATGGATTGAATTTGGCAGAAGTCTCATTCGGATAAAACTGTGAGAATCTCCCGACTGTGTGTGCGCGCGCGCGCGTTACGAGTAGCGGGAGGGAGAGAAGATGCACGTCTACTTTCTTGACACGACGGGCGTAGGTGGAGATGACGTCAAGATATATAGGCTGAGTAAATAAATTAATGTCAGTTCCCAAACGGTTACAACTTGAGAATTACGCATTCGAGATGTTTGCTTTTTTTTTTTTTTTTTTTTTTAAATTACAAACACTCTAAACACTGGTTTCCTCAAAATTTTTCCTTGTATTTCGTAACCATGTGGATTGAGATAAGAGAAGTTTCACAATTTCTGGTAAAACCCGCAAAATTCTACCGCTTTATATTGTAAGAAGAAGAAGGAAAAACAAAAGACAAATCACTTGGATGAGTCAGAATCCGCGCGAACGACGCAAAAAAAAAAAAAAAAAAAAAAAGAAAAACCTCGCGTATTCAAAAATCGCGAGAAGAATGTTGGAGGAAGTGTTGGCTCGTAGCCCAATGCTCTCTTGTACCGCGTGTCTTCACGAAGGTGACGCCGGGTAATTTAATGTCCCACGCAGCCCTGGCCGTGTATGACCAAAGCCGAAGTGAGTCACTCGCTCGCTCGTTCGCTCGCTAGCTCGCTCGCAACCGATCGACCGGGTACCTGGTACCCCGAGGCACGTTCGCCACTTTTATCGCGGAGGCATCGCGCACGGGCAATTTTCTCGGTGCGCCATTCGCGTATACCCGCCGTCGTACGAGGGAACGAAATTGCCGGTAATGCGGCTCTCTCATTTTGATCGCGGAGGAACACGAGATCGAGAACTGCGGCGAATGACCGCTCATTTAAAAGCAACGAAATGTCAGACAATGCGCCTCCCAAATTACGCTCCTCCCTCCCTCCCCACGCGCAAAACTGTATCTCGATTGTTCTCCAAATTTGACTATACAAATGCGATGTACGGCTCACAGAAATATATGTTACACTTGCGTAGGTACAATAAAACTTCATGCTGATGTAAACGACGAATTTTATCGTTTCATCTCAGGTTGGGGAAACATTATCTCCCGGTGTTGTCAAGATATCTTTCTTAGATACGAGCCTATTTCTTGCGTAAACTCATGCGATGTTAGTCTCTCGCGCAGTCTTTTCTTCATGTTTATACTCGCGCAAATAGACACGTACAATTTGTATATTAGCAGTCGTGCTTTATATGTGCGACATGTTTGTTGAAAAGAGTGTGCGCTCTCTCGTGGCGTAAAAATCACGAGTTACATGCTTATAGTAAATCGTTTGTCATTCCGCGATTGTAATCTTTCGTAATACACCGAAATATTGCTCTCATTTGCGGCGTACACGTGCGCGCATCGTTCTCGTTTGGTATGGCCCTTACAGCGCCTGTGTACACGCGCCGGATAAATGTGCAAGGCAACCGGTCCCGTATACAAATCGCGCGCGCACGGTTTCGTTTATATAACTTTATCTCGTAAGTGCTTGTGCGCGACAATTGGTTCAATTCGTTGCAAGTGCCAAGTGGATCGAGCGACCTGTGTCGCGTCCGTTGAATATATTGCAGGATGAAAACGAGATGACGGTTGTCCTTCGAATTGAAGACATGCGTCATCTCTCCGGGACTGCTCGATTGGCTTCGCCAAACAAGCCGACGAGGCGCGATGTGGAACGGGTGGCGCGCGGTTGTGGTCGTTCTTCTGCGACTCGAAGAAAAGAGCAGAGACCCTGTTTTGCATTCCCGCGTCGAATGAGTTACGAGCGACGAGGTGCCACCACGGCACGTCGAGCGGAAAGAAAACACGATCTCTCGTTACGCGTGGCTAAAGACTCTCCGTGCGAGGGCACGGCGGGAGGGAGAAAAAAACAGGCGGAATGAAGGATAGACGAGTAGAAGAGAGTAACAGTGGGAGGAATCTGATGACTTTTGCGGCAATGAAAAAAGATTGGAGGAACTGAAGACAGGAAAGGGAAGAGACCGAGGCGTTCGCCTATCCGTGACGTTTAAACGCTAAGCGGCCAATCGGTAGTCGAACCTGTAATAACCGGCGATAACCGTCCAGTTTCTGTAATCATCGTCCTCGTCGATCCGTCAGTACGGCGACGATTGGCGCGGCAACGGCAGTGCCGATCACCGACGAAGATAACCACGAAGACGATCGGGTTTGAAGAAACGGACCGGACGATCCGTGTTTCTTCTGCCTTTCTGACCATTTTACGAAATCGATTTGCGGCTAGTTTCGCGGAAACAATTTTCGAATCGTAATAACTTGCGGGATGCTGGCTTATACATGTGCCTCCGCCCTCTCTTCATCTGACAAGAAACCGAACTTTTTGATAAATTAACAAACGTTCTTGAATGGCTTTTCACATGGATGAAGAATTTCAATATGCGATACGGCAATATGTAGAAGACGAAATTTAAATAGTACAGAAGTAAAAAGCGATGTATATTGAGCAAGAATCAAGATTTCAAAAGATTAAATAAGATTTAAAATAGTCTGTACAAGCGAGAGATTGGAAGCGCGCAGATATAAAATCAATTGCAAAACTTCTTTTGAGAAATCGTTACGTTCAACTTTATCACAGCGGCGATCTTTTAAAACAGCCGAATCGCGCAAAAGGTAACATGCAAGAGACGCGCATGAGATACAATATACGCCGTTTAGATTACGTTATTACTCCAGAGTCTAGTTTATTCCGTATCGTTTTATTTATACGCCGCGCTGTGACAGTTTACGATAAAATAAAGTAGGGGAAATAAGCTCTTAATAAGCCACTGATGAAAAGAAACGACGCGATAACATCAAGCGATAGATGCGTATGCAAAGATTTCTTCGGTATCGTCGTACCTGATTACGCAAAAAAAAAAAAACAGATTACGCAAGAAACAAATCGTAAAATCGCTACGCAGTCTCTTCGTTCGCTAGCACGCGCTGCGTAGAAAAGGGACCGCGCTTAGCATGCGAGTGCCGTTGTAATTGGTCTCTCCTCTCCTCTCCTCTCTTTCTCTCTCTCTCTTTTGCCGAGACACCGAACGCTCTTTCGAGGTTAGAAGTGCAATGCACTGTTGCATTTACTGTGCAGCGGCGCATCAACGGAATGCTGATATCAACGTAATACCGACCCCAGGTGAACATCATCGCGCGTAGTCGCTCATCATTTTGTGTTGCGCGCGATTATTCGGGAGAAAGCTTGCTGCTCTTCAATTAACTTCAAATAGATTTTATCGATGCTCAATAAAAGCACAGTTATATAAATGTAGTATACACTTAAAAAGCGTTAAAAACCGTGTGAATTCTCACGTGATTTCCCTACAAAACGCTGTTATATATGTATGTACATGTACACGTGTAAAGAAAATATTTGAACAAATGTTGGTCCGCGCAATCGCAGACATTCATTATTACGTGTAAATTTTAAAACTACGCGAAAGTATTTTTAAATGTTTTCAGACGCAAACGGAGAGTGCCCTTTCGAAATTTAAAATTGAAGGCCTTGTGGCGAGGCCTCTTTTATAGCCACATATGTTACGCGAGTAGTTTTACGGATGACGTAATAGTGCTCTGCGCACACAGGTGGAACACGATTCGTCACAAAAACGAACGACTTTTCCCGTCGAAATCGTTACATCTTCGACAAACCGATATTCTTTCCGAAGAAGCCTTTCGACTCGCGGCTTTCGAATCAGGGGAGAAGGGGAAGGGGGAGGGGAAGTCAACCTCGAACTCATACTTGTAAGAGCTCGGTGTAGGATTCGAGATAGTTTCATTCACTCGACACGGCGGTCGACGGATTGCGCAACCCGTCGTCTACCTCAATCTGCCTCGCAGCAGCCACAAATCGCGTTCATGCAAATCGAGCCCGCATAGAATCTTTGGCCAGTGAGCTCAAGATTAAGGACAGCATTGTGCAAGATGAGAGAGAGAGTTTTATCTGGATGAGCGTGGTACATATCAAATGACCTCTGTCTGAGAGAACGTGTATCTTATCGGCGTGCAGTTCATTGTAATGACACCACCGAGTTGCGCAAATACGCGCGAAAAAAACTTTACAATGCGCAATTTTATAACGACCAATTTTAATTCTTTCGCAATTCGTGTCAAAAAAACGAAGTAAATTTGACTGATTATTTTTGGCGGTGCAAAAATTGAAACAAGCATTGTTATTGAGAGAGAAATTTCTTATTGAAGAAATTCGCGTTCAAATATCGGTAGAAGGGTATTTGATATCTACAAGACACATTGCGCGCCGCAATAGGGCTGCGTGAAATTACATAACGCTTCTGTGAACAGCAACGGAAGACTTTCCCAAGTAACGCTATGTATTTAGTCTACAGCTGATTAGAGAGAAGATCACCTTACACGTATTGCGGAATCGAGTAAACTTACTTTGTCGCAAGATCCCGCTTTGATACACGAATTGCATATGCGCGATAACTCGAACGGCCTTGCCGCATACTTACGTTAGACGATTAAAACCGAGGACTCTTTATGTTGCATGCGACCTTGTTACACATACTCGGTGATGTGAAAGAGGCACGATGTCGGAGACAGATTTTTTTTTTGAGCTGTCATTAGACTCTTTCTCTGACCTATTGAAAGTGTGAATTCTTACGGTATACTTGCGAATTAATCTTTCGTACACAGACTCCAAAATTGACGACTGGATTTGTGAGACCTACGCGACTTTAAAATCGAATATCTCCGCGAAAAATCAATATTTTTCAATTTTTTTTTTTTTTTTGTTATTTTTTTTCTGGTCTGGATTAAAAGTTTGAACGATTCTGCGTTGATAAAAAAAACAAACAAATTGAAAAAATCTAGTAGTTTTGAAGATAAAAAAAAAGAGAAAAAAAATAATTGTTACTAGACACCGGTTTGAAATTTTTGAGTGAGAAGACCCACGTTTGCAAAGGATTAATATACGCAATACTATATTATATCGTAATTAATTCTAAACAAAACACAAGTGAATACAATTCTCTCTCTTCCACTTGTTATCGGTATTTTGAAGAAAATACAGCTCGTATACTCGATCTGTCGGAATTTGTGTCGACTTACGAGCAAAACAACCGAGCCAGTACGCAACGAGCGAGGAGAACACACTTTACGTGTTTTGTGTTTACTTGATCTGAAAATCCTGACGCGCACGGCGACGAAGTTTATTTTACGCGAGTTTATTTTATATTCATTCGAATATCACACTACACGTGACGACGTGGCTGAACTTTGTGCCGTGAGAACAAAACGCGCGCATAATCTACGCCGATATCATCGTGACAGTGTACTTTTCGAAGTGCGCTCATCCGCCCGTCTCTCTGTTTGTCCGGCAACGCATGTAAAGAGAGAGAGAAAGAAAGAGAGAGAGAGAGAGAGAGAGAGAGAGAGAGAGAGAGAGAGAGAGCTATAACGAGAATATATAACCTCGCCTCACACAACCGGTCGATGATCGCACGCGTGTGTGGGTGAGACATGCGTGGCGATAATGCGTAGCGACGTAGATGCTGTTGACCTTGCGTGTTAAAAGCGCCGTATCGAATCTGCGTATAACAATTCAGAAGGACTATCGAGAGAGAGTGCAACGCGTGTTTCCTGACGTGGCGACGAACGTGGCGATAGTCTGCGTAAACGCTCGACGTGTTACGAGAACAACTATGTTGCGTTAATGCGGCTTTATCGTCGTTATCTACGTAATCGAGAGTTCTCCATTAAATCCTGCGAATAATCGCGGTGTAACTGCTACGAAACGACCGAACGATGTCGTAATAGTAGTACAGAATGTGCGAACGCGATGGAAAAGTTGTGATGTAACGAACGGGGTAATAGAGATAATTGATTCGGATAAATTAAAAAGGTCATTAACGTTCGTTAACTTGAAAAACTTGATTAATTGTCATTTGTTTCGCGACGCGGAAACAAACACCGATATTTATTTCACATTGAGGATGTAATTTGTTTAATAGAAATTTGAGAGGAACGCAGTGTGTTGTTTTGTTTCGCGCGGATACATTTTTGCCGTCAAAAACACCTATTTTTATCGTGCATTACTAATTTCCCTATAGAATGCTTATCGAATGCTCATGCATAATCATAGCCAAATTATCGCGCGTTTAATATTCGCCTCCGCATGCCTAAATAACACACTCGATCGAGCAAACTCCAAAATATTTTTAAACAAATATTTCGAATACGTAATATATTTGATATAAAGTAACACGCGCGGAAGTCGAAAAAATTATTGCAAAACCTCGAGGAGAGATGTTGATTTGTTACGCAATACGATTAAATGTCATACACGTTTTCGACAGACGTTACGATTCAATCGTATTCGCGACACACGTGTTCGTGATATCACATCTTCCGTTCTTTGTGAGTGTAAAACCGCAATACAGATGCAAGTGGATCTTACTTAACATAATCGAACAAGAGTTCAACATTGTTCTTGTGACGCAAAACGACTGATATTATGTGGAACGACTGTTACATGACGCCTCGCAACTGCGTGCTGCCTTTTCATTAAAGCCCAACGGTCAGGACCTTCGACTTTAAGCACTAGCATTTTCCACTTCGCAATGCGCGTCATACGGCGCGAGTGTCTAAGCATGCACTGTCGTAAATACCCATGCATCAACCACGCTGATTCGTTTATAATAGACGGGTATTACGGTCATTTGCACGTGTCGTCAATTCCGTCGATGAGACCCGATCGCCGTTCCTCGTCGTCGCAATTTCGCCATATGCTTTTTATGTACTTTTCGTCGTGTACAGCGACGGTACGTTATTTGCACATGTTGCGAATTTTCTTTGAGCCAGTAAATTGTCTTGTCTTGCGCAGGTCGTGACTTCGAGATACATGACGACAGAAGACGATGAATTACTTATCGACGTTACAGACAAATAACAAGAGCTCATTTTTAGCACTGGACTGTTTATCGTCCTTTATCTCTCTGAATAAATTCTACTTTTAACAATATATGTGTGCGCGCGCGAGCGTGTGTGTGTATATATGTAAGAGAAATTTGTTATTTAGTTCTCTTTTGTAAGAGATAGATAATATCTCTAAATTTTTTTTCCTCGCGAAATAGCGCCGATCGGATAGTGTCGGGCGTAACACCGCAATAATCAGAAAAATTACATTATACAATAATTAAGCAATATGTTTTGTATGTAAATTCAAAATTCGCGACTTAACGCAATTAACGTTAACATCTTATTTTTAAACATCTCGCGCGATATGTACGTACTTTGATTATGCTTTTTTTCTTAGTGTTACATGCACGTCGAAAAATTAGTTCTCTCATTAAAATCGTGATGATTTTCATATTCGAGAAGACCATATTCGGGAAGACGTTCGCAAACTTCCGGAGAGACCGGATTTTATCCTTTCGACGGAAGACCGCGGGCGCGATTGAAAACTCGCGTGAGATTTTCGTAATGGTTGGTACTCGCTCTGCTCTCTTCTTCCCTCTTCTCTCTCTCTCTTTCTCTCTTGCCGACGGAATAAGTATGTCACGGCCAGCCGGTAGTAGAAACGACGCTCGTTTAGCCGAGCCAGGAAAGCTTCTGCGCCGATATACACGTCCGAAAGGTGAGTGTACAGGCGGGAGCGATATATGTGTATGTATATACGCGACGTAGAAAGGCGATATAAGCTGTGTTTATATACGCGGTGTCCCACAACCACGGCCGTTCACCTGAAGGGATTCTTCGACCGCGACGATTTTCTGTCTTCGTTTTAGTAATAACACATCGATTTATTTTTCTCGATTGCAAAAAATGAGCAGGTAAACATTTTGTTTAACTTTGACATGTGATTCTACATCGAAATTAAATTGATATTATTGTCGAAGACTTCGAATCGTTCGTGTTTATCCATCAAAAATACATATGTTGATTTTGATACACGTCCTTGAGAGATTTGTGTGTATATATCTTTCAATTTGTATTACTTCTATTTGTTGTTCTTTAATTTTCTCCTCGTCCCGAGATATTCTCGTAACGGTTTCGATATAATCGAGTACCTTGTACGCGAACACCGAGCGACGCGTGTATGCGTATATATACGCGCGCGCGATATATCACAAACGCATAGCAGGTGCAAGAGGTTATTATAAGCGTTCTCTCTCTCTCTCTTTTTCTTTCTCGCTTCCTCTCTTGTGCACTGTGCCAGACGCATTTAACCTTTAGCGAGTCGAATGAGACGCGATAGGGAAAAGAGGAAGAGAGACGCGGAAGACTTGTGCGAGAACTCGGCATGGAAGGAGAAACGGCCCTTTTCAGTGGCGTGAGGTGCCTCTAATTTTCTCCATTATGAGAGTGTAAGTACCACGCGCAAGAGCGACGATTATTCCCCCTTTCTTGGGAGTCACGTCGATTAGAAGGCGCAAAGAGCTTCGTGTCAGATGTCAACGCATTTGTTTCCGTCTTGGTAAAAGTGTGCGTGAATAATTAAAACTCAAATAACAAAAACCCATCCGGTAAATTCAATGCTGCGATAACGCAAGAAACAATTTTATGCCGATTTTTTGTACACGCCAAAAAAACATCGCCGAAAAAATTAATAACTGTGATATTATGTCGATTTCATCATCTTGAAATTCGAGAGAATGTTCGATCATGCGCGTAAAATAAAATGTTTATGGATGTGTCTTTTGAAATATGTACATCAAATTTTATACCGTTTTCAATCTTTTTCGATGCCAGCGGTTTTTTTTCTTCCTTACACGTTTCTCCACTTGATTATTCGTGTGTGATCGCGCATAATTATTTTTGAAAGATCCGCGATTCTCTACGCTCATGGGCTCTTATGAATATTTATTCGTGGTGCACATCGTGCCGGTACTGCTCCTTCCGTATCTGACCAGTATTTTGTAGGAAGCACACGCCGTACGGCGGTAGGTATACGTGCATACGCCTCGTTCTGTCGGTCGGTTTTCTTGCGTGCAACGAGGTTTCTGGGAAGTGGAGGTGTAGAAGAAGGAGGAGATGTGAGGAAGTGGAGGAAGTAAAGAAGGTGTAGCGCGCAAAGGTTGGTGGAGACGCGATAAAGTCGTTGAACCGCGGGCACAACAGACGTAGAAGACCGGCCTAAAAACGGTAAAAGAAGATGCGATTTCTATTTTCGTCTCTCTCTCTCCTATCTCTCACTATCTCATTGTTCGATCTGTTCTTGAAGTTAGCATGACCCGTTTCTCGAGCATTAACCAAGGCGAGTAGATTTTTACGGAAAAACATTCAAAGGTTCACCTACACGTGTTAAAAAAAAAAATATTCGCAATTTGGAATAACATTGGCTTGAAACGTTAATAACAAATAAAACTTTTGTTATTACATTCCTTCTCTCTTACAAAGAAAATATTATCATTTACTGTTAACACTAACATTTCCTTCTTTTCTTCTCTCTTTTTTTTGCTTTTGAAAAATAAAATTCTATTCACTTTAGTGGAAATGCGTATTTCCCGTGATAGTAAAAAAAAAAATGTCGAAAATATTAAATTTTTCCAATTTTACACGTGAAAACGCATAGGAAAACAATGCCGAGAATACTCGCGTGAGGTAAAAATACGTTTCCAGCAATTAACGCGAAAATGACTGACAGAACAAGTCTCGACTCTCGCGTGTGTATTATTTACTTAAAAAATCAGTAAACAGTATACTATCGTGTCGCAAATTACGATAATACGTTCTGCACGCGTTTAGAGCGCTTTCTAGAAAAAAAAAAAACAAACAAAGCGTTAGAAATCTAAAGAAGAAAA
Source organism: Pseudomyrmex pallidus (assembly GCA_014825455.1). Lineage (NCBI taxonomy): Eukaryota > Metazoa > Arthropoda > Insecta > Hymenoptera > Formicidae > Pseudomyrmex > Pseudomyrmex pallidus. The sequence continues at coordinate 86,989 of QVNV01010074.1, read as the reverse complement.
TGTGTTTTAAACGTCGCTGCGTGTCTCGCTTTCTATAAAACAAGCAATTATCGATATTTGTCTCCCGTAGTAACGCAGGAGATCGACAGAATTCCGTAATATCCGGGTGAAAGAAACGCGGGATTGCACATTCGGTTTTACTGCTGACGTTTATTTGCGCGCTCAATCAATCGCGAGAGAATTGTGAGAATCAGCCGAATCCAAAATCGACTCGAGAGATTAGTACAAATTTACGAGGAAAAAAATGTTTTGCTGTTATATATGAACGGGAAGAATTTAACTTACTAACAAAAGTAATCGTTAGTAAGACGAAAACCATGGAAAATAAGTTTTGCTGAAATGGCAATAAGATTAGTCACTCATATGGACAGCAAGAAAACTCTACTAAGTCTACGAATCTTTTGTTTTATCAACAAAACGTTTTGTAAGCCTACTGAAATTTTTAATCTTCTTGCATATCCAGCAGAAATTTTTTTCCGTGCTTTTTTTCGTTGAGACAGCAACTTTGACTCCGTAACTATTGTTTCACGTAAATCGGCGATAAGTCATTCTTGCGCGATTGTATATTTTCAATATGTTAGTTTCAGTTGACAAAGAAACTTCTCTTTCTCCACCACCTACCTGGTGTCCCATACACGCAACGGGAGTAGGCGGTGTTATTCCGCTTTCTCTAAACATGCGAACGGACTTGTAATTGCGAAACTTCTGTGAATGAATTTTCGATTCTCTCATCGAAACTATGTTCGCGGACAGAAACGCGGGCGGGAAAGCGAGCGACCGCGGCGTGCCGCGAAAGAGACGCGGCACTCGGTCAGATGCAATATTCATGACCTCTTACGTCGAGCGTTCACTTTGTAAGAACGTAAGAAGAATCGAACCGTTATTTTCTGTGTCTTGCGTCACTGTGTCAAAACAATATCGTGCAAGTGTAAATACAAGCGGCAAACACGATGTCCGATCGGTCAGCCAATAGATATCGGAGAAGTTGTGTTCGAGTCTTGTGTCTAAATGAACATTATTAAAAATACATAAGCGTATATTCGTATCGAACACATGCTCATTCAATACCTAGCACAGCGTAATGTTTTGACCTTGCACGAAACCGTGCAAAGAGATACGAATAGATCTATACACAAAGAATTACGTATAGATTCGTGCGAGGATGCATTTTTCATATGTACGACGCGATTATATAACGTCAATATTGTGCCCCACCACCCTTTCGGAAAAAAGCTTTTCAGTAATTCACCGCGCGATGTTTCGTTCGAAATAAATTCGGTCGCTGAATTTTTTTTGCACGCGGGGCTCCCTGTATAACCAAACGTTACGGACAAGGGGGTTGCAACGTGACGCAGAGCGGGCACGAAAGGTGGGGGATTCCGTGGCATGTACACACGCACACACGTATGCACGCAGTGTACGCGCGCACGTACATAGCCATGAAGAATATATGTATGTACATGTGCGCGCGTGTCCCTATCGTACATAATGCCCTCTCTTCCAGTGTACGTGTCCCTTCCCACCCCTCTGGTGATCCTTCTGGCTCGCCCGTAGCCGCCCCGCCGATATTCCCGCCCGACGCCCTCCCGGTGTATCCCGGCGACGTTGCCGGGTGTTACATAATAGGCGAGCGGCGTTGCCGGATCTACACGCGCTGCGCAGCGCGGTGTTGCCAGGTCAGGCCGGTGTACCGTGTCGGCCTGCTTGCTTGCTCGTTCGCTCGTTTGTCTGCTCCAGCGAGCCTCGCTCTCTAAGGAAATCCTCTCCGCAATAAAACTTATTTCAACAAACTTATATATATCTGATGTTCTTGATAAACCCTCTAAAGAACTAGCCCTAGTAAGATCTATTTGGATCCTCTTATCGGAATTCAAACAATTTTTTAATTTTCGATATTAGGATAACAACTGGAAAGAAGTTTGAAAATTGTTCATGTGAAATTAATATGTAGAAGTTGCCTCGTAATCTTTTGGCATCAGTATGCACATTGTATATAAAGCGCAGATAATTATAATAAATGTAGTTTCTTCATCGCTTTATTACACGCAATATTTATATAACATGCGCGAAACTGTGTTTAAGTAGAATATTTAACTTAACGTAGCTATCATTTTACTTAGAGTTTACATGCTATTAATAAATCTTAATAAGATTGATTACTTAATTTACCAATAAAAAGAAACATTTATTACATAGTAAGTGGCAAAATTAAATAAACATGTTTATTACGCAAGTGCAGAGAAGATATGTATAATTCAGTATTTAATAATAATATACTTAGTTTTTTTTATACATATAATTGGATGATGTAAAACAAATTTAATTATCGCAAGTTTTATATCACAAAACAGATCTTCCTATTTAAGGATCTATTATGGCTATTCTCTTTGTCCTTGAAATCTCCGGAAACCCTACGCAGGTCCGAATGTCTTGAACTGGTTCCTCATCTCGGGTTACCAGTCTTCTCGAACAAAGCTGCGCTCTACTTATTCCACGCTTAAAAAACTACCGTCCAAACACGAGAAGTAGAAGAAAAATCATTTATTTTGTTTTTTATTTCTTCGCAAATTGTTTTGCGTTACTTGGCGAGTCTTACAATTACTTAAATTGTGTATATTTAAAGATGAATCTTATTTTTATACCAAATTGTAAATAATAAAGATACAATAACATATTCTATTAGAATAAGCATGTAAAGTTTCTCTTTTTTAAAATCTTATTGCGTGAAAAATGAAGAAATAATCATAAATATCAATTTTAATGCAATAATTTCGTCTTCTGTTTATCACAAATAAAAAATTGAATAAAAATTGAAATAGTAATTTAAAAAACATTAAAGAAAAACTAAGTATTATATGTCCAAAATTATTTTTCTGCAATATAAACTAGTAGAAATTAAAGATAGATCATTATCACTAATCAAATTCTTCACGTAACGTAGCTAAAGAGGTATTGACTCTCATAAAATTTCCAGAACTTACATTAAAACGTCTGGTCTCTACTCTATGTTAATTATCGTATCAGTGGCATGGAACGAAAACACGTGCCACGATGTCTAATTTATCATGAACGTCACAGAAAATCTTTCAAGCTGAGTCATGCACGTTTACTTTTCGGAGCAGCTTTGCGGAAGACTCAGCTGTGAGAGACAAACATCCGTAGCAGAAATAAAAATATAAAGCTAGAAAATACAAGTGTTTGTGATGCGAAACGATAATACCTAGACATTCAAATATAAATATTGAATTTCTTCGCGCGAGTTGGAGAACCGCGTTCGTGTGTTCGTGCGACGTTCACTTCAGAAACGTCCTTAAAATTTAATTGAACGTCATAGAGAGTTCATTGGACCTGACCTAGACGGATCTATCTCCTCCTTATGAAAAACGAACGTCGTTTTCAAGAACCTCTAGGTTCTCTGGATAAGAAAAAAGACTTTCGAAAAAAGATAAGATATAAGAAACAGATACGAGAAAAAGAAACGGCATTTGTGTGCGTGTCTTCATTATTTCTCTAAAACACAAAAAATTCTAAATCACATGGTATTTGTGAATTAGAAAGAAATTGCAATAGCATTTGGATATCTCGCTCTTTGTTCTATTTAACAGTTGTACGTTATGTTGTACAGTTTTTAACTTTAGTTTTTCGAGCGCGTGAGATACCGCACTGCACGACTGAGTGAGATTCGACAAAGAATTCTACGGGAAATAAAAATATGTAAGACGAAATAAGTGTGCAACACAAATCGGATTTTGTGCGTGAAAATAAATCACTTTAATAAGGCGTTCCTTTGAATTCCATGCATACCATAGAATCTCGTTATACGCAAAGGATTCAACAATTGTTCAAACTGTATTATTTTTACCAAATCACATACTGTATGTGGAAGTTTCTTGTAAAGAGAAAAGGAGTGGCGAGTGAATCACCAAATAACGTTATTTCTTCTTTTATATTCGGCGTTTAATATTTAGCAACGAGGGTACTGCAATATGTTACAGTGAGCAGAGAGTGCAGAAGAGACTGAGCCTTGTCAGCTCCGTCGTATTGTATGCTACGTCCCAAAATCGACAGCTGCACGATCGATTAACTTTACACGGTTTCTACTTGCACTTTCGTTGCATAACTCACGGCAAGGGCCACAAAGGTATTCGCGATGCAGGATATGCGAACACCCTGCGCAGCGATTTTTCAACGTTGCACGCACGCGCGACCGCGTTAGCGCAATACACGCCGACGGAGAGTGCACACACGCGTGTATAACACGCATCACACGCACGTACGTACGTAGCGTGTAATCGACGCGTTGTAAACTATTTCGTTTGATACCCCGCAGCGGATCTCGCCTGCGCATGCCAGTTATGTCACACTTGAAATGGTTGTACAAATTGTTTTTAGCTGTTATTATAACAAAAACGCTCATTGACGCGGAAGACTGGTTGCTGAAAGAGTCGTCACGTTTATATGGTTTCGTTTCTTGTACAGCTTAATCAGGAAATTTATTTGCATATTTATTTATATGTATAGTGAAGCTTTATAAGAAACTGCATCGGTCACAAAAGCTTTATACAACACGGAACGTCAAAATTCAAGACTCAATTACATCATTTCCGCTATATGAACGTCATCTTTTCGAAACTTAACTGCGTGTAAGATGCTCGTGAAAGATAATTGACGTGTGCTTCAAGCACGTGTTTACACAATCTGCAGTTTCTCTTCTTTGTTTCTACAGTATAAATATTTATTTATTTCTTTTTCAAGACACAATGATATATCTTCTTTTCTATATTACATTTAAATTCTTTAATGACACTATATTTTTTTTTCTTATAAAGAAAGTTGATTTTTATAGATTTTGATGCGTTAAATTCGAGTATGATTTTGAATTTTCTATCGCGTTATTGTTTAAATTGAAATCAATTTATATAAAAAAAAAAAAAAAAAAAAAAAACGACGTTGTCGTTCGCTGTCACATACATACGAAAACGACTAACGCAGCAACGTCTGGCGAGAGAAATGCTGTGCCGCGTCGCATCACTCAGCGGCGGAACAAGCAGCGAGCGTCGTCGTTGCGGCTAGAAACACAATGTTGATCGTTCGTCCGATGCCGTAACAGAGATTAAGAAATTTGGGCATATTGTCTGTGTGCGCAGGTGCTCGAACAAAGTCGCCGACTCTCTTCGAGCTTTTCTGTTACAGATAGACAAAAAAAATGGAACAAAACTATTTTCAAGGAAATGCGGGCGATATGAGAGAGTCGTACGGAATGTCTTGTTCTGTAACGATTTCTTTTTACAAAAACTGTGGAAACAATCTTTGTATTTCGACATTTGTTTTTATAAAATGAGTTTATGAAATATAAATCTTGTTTGATAAGTCTTTGTTGTACATATATCTTGCATATAATGTACAGTAAAATGCATTGTATACAATAATAATAATATGATTCTACAAATATTTACACCAGTGTACAATTGTCTTCGGTATCTCTAGAACATAGTAAAAATAATTTAATTCTCACATCTGTGAATATTGGTTTAACACGAATTTATATTACATTATATGAAATTTTAACGGAAATCTTGTAAAAACTTTAATATGTTTGCATATTTTAAATGTCAAATTCAATGAGAAAAGGCGATTAATAAACGAGAATTGCCGTAACATTTATTATATACAAGCAAAAGTAGAACCTAGAAACTATGAAGTATTTTTTAGAATTTGTTATTTTCTTCGTTTGCGTTTAGATTCATCAGTGCACGTGTAACGCAACTCAATAATATCGGCAACCGAATGAGCTATCTCTTTAATCACAGTCAACGTTACAGAACAATTAACACGTGTGATTTCATTATAGTAACTATTTGCGTACCTACACAAATACTGCTTAAAATCAGTTTTATTAAAATAATTGCAATGTTATTGAATCCTTGTACTGTTTTAATAACAAACAGCATACAAGTAAAACCTAGCTCAACAACGATCTAATGATGTTGAGCTTCTCTCTAAGAAGGTTTTACGTCAAGTTGTTTAACGTTGTTTCTATTGTATGTAATAAATAAAGAACAGAGGAAAGAACATCCGTTAACGTGAGATCAGAATCGAACCTACTACAACGTTACGAGAAATCTCTTTTTCACATCAAATCGTCGTGTAACATGGTCTTACTGTACAAGCTATGTAGTTTATTAATCAGGTATGTACACGTACATATATACATGCGTATACATGTATGTACGTATCATTATTAAAGTTTGATTTTTCTCGTGACATGAATTTTTCTCTTTATCCGTCATTTCTACATTCAACCCCTGCATAACGCAACGCATGCTGCTATGCATTTACCCTCACCCCACTGACGCAATGCATCGGGGGAGCAAAGTTCTGATTACCCCGACCGTTCTTCGACCCTGAGAAGCATTTATGTTACGTCGACATCGTTTGCAAGGTTAAAGAATCTCGCGACACTTCGGTTGAGAAAGTTTCATACACTTAGAAAAGTTTTGCATTATCCGAATCCACACTTTCGTCGAAAAGTTTTATCTAATCCAATTAGCGAATTCTTTTAGCAATTGCCAGGAAGAACAACACGCTAAATTAAATGCGACAATAATATAAAACAGTCAGAATTAATGGTATATACACGCGTAAAAATATATTCAATCAAATATTCAAACGTGATGATAGAAATGTTCCTTTCAGGGGTAATTTATACATGATTCGACAATATGCGCGCGTGCACGTTCCTAGAAATGTGAAATATACAACTTTAGCTTCAAATGAACACCACCGCGTAGCGAATCGCAAGGAATTACCGAAAAAAAATGCAATAACAGCAAAGAAGAGCGACTATCGACGGTTCACTATAATTTATAGAGAAGAAAAATACATGTTCGTGACGTGTGTATATTATCGCGACGGTTGGCACGTGTAAAATATGTGTAACTGGATGTTGTTGGTGGAGTCGAAGGGTTTCGGCATGGGTGACGTCTCCTCGAGGGGAACACGAGGACTCTCTCCGGTGACGGGTGCCCGAGGGTGGAGTCGGGGTGCAGAGGCGCGGTAAGGTATGAGGTGGGGCGAGATGGGGCAAAGAGAGTGCGGCGCGGGAGATGGCGAGAAGGGAAAGAGGAGATGGCCGACCACGCGCGATCAATATACCAAAATACGCCGGCAACCCGCGCGCACGTACATACGTGTACGCGTGCGCGCGCGCGTGTCACATACATGTTATTCTTCAATGTTGTCAGTATATGTACGTGTATGTGCCTTTGCGTATGCAAATTGTAAATATAATCTAAGCCGGTCGCGGCATGTAACTTGCGACTGTGTACGTGTGCATACACAACAGTTGTACCATGTAACTATCTCGCGGCAAACGATTCTGAAACAGCACCCCAGTTAAAAAATTCAATGCTCTTATCCCCGTAAGTGTACAAACGAAACGAAAATAAAAGGAATGCACGAATACACAATTTCTAATTGAACGGTAGACAGAAAATGTTTATGTGTCAAAAGTAAGAAGTTTAATAACTTTTGCAATACTTTGTTTTAATCTTTTTGCGCGAAATAAACTGCGATGCAAACAGGATGTGTAATCAAATGCACTTAAAAAAATTCTACATCTACAAGTCAGATGTCAAATTCACGGATGTTATATTTTAGAGTACATTGTATCCGCTGTTTGAGAACCTCTGGGACACATCACCGTTACTCATTGCCGGCGCACCGATTATTTTTATCTAATAAAACACGCATAAATCACTTTATTGTTTTATGATCCTTTTTCTGTGTGTAAATATATACCACATATATGAGATTAAATTATCGGATCTTTTGTTTGAACATTTTAAGCATTAGTTTACATTAATATACATATTAGTTTACATATTTTTACAAAAATACCAGAATTAAACACATATATAATATGTAAATAAAACAGCGTACACTAATTCACAGCTTTAATAATCTTATCAGTGTCTCTGTCAAAGAGAAGATGTTGCAAGATCATATTGTATTAAAAAAGATAAGTTTAACGATTAAGAACACCTGAAAATGTTTCCAAAAACATTCCACAATGCAGCTGACGGATCTGCGACTCGTAAGAACACCGATAAAGCTTGTGGAAATTGATTATTAATGTTCTCAATTATACAGACATTTTTTTTTTTTTTTATCTTTTGTACATGCCCCCAATTTAAACATCACTGGAGAGACGACGATTTCAAGAACGCGAGCCAAGCAATAACGTACATGTCATATCAATATTATGTATAGACCAAACATTTTTAGTTTATAAACAAAACGTTTGTTCTTTTCATCTCACTTTTGTCTTTTAATTCTTGTAGTTGTATCACATTTGTACCAAAACTTTGTAAAACTTTATTCTTACAAAATCGATAATATGCACTCGCTGTGCTCATTGTGTTAATGTGAATGTGTTCCGTAGTCAGTCGCGCGCACATTTTTCTGCTCAAATAATTGGAGTAAGAGAAATATACACGGTAATATGTAATATTTGAACGTAACTCGCGTTCAACGGAGCCGCGCATTGAGCGCCACTGTCGAACAATAACTTCGTGCTGCTGTGAGCTCTCAAAATGGCTGTCCTCAGCTATTATTACTTCGGGGAAAAAACAAATGACGACGCGCTCACGCTACGCGAGGAGGAGAGGAGAGACAGAGCCAAGGCCCTCGGTATAACGTATCTTCGTATGCATGCGACTATATGAGTACACATATGTATATGTGTGTATATAATTGTGTATATATTGTATATATATACACACATACATGTATGTGCATGTATACGCGGCCGTGTCTCTCTCTCTCTCTCTTTTTCTCCCTCTCTTCCTTTTTCTTTCATCTTCGATGTATCCACGCGCACTACGGACCGTGCCAAAAACATCGGGACATCATCTTACCTGTTTCCTGAAACCTCACATCAGTTTATTGAAGCGATAACGCCGGTTCGCGCAGAAACAAAAACATTTCTGTAAATAAAGCAACGATCTTGCAACTTTTTCTCTTTCTCCTTATATTATATATACCCTTCGTGTGTAACACATAACATATATATGTATATTTATGAATCTGTAAATAAATGTATAGGTAAATATGTTAAGGTAAATATATGTATAGAACGTATAAACATTCGAAAAGACAAGTTACGAGAGAAAGAACATGATTATATCTTTTCAAATACAAGATTTTATATGGGATATATATAACTCTTTACGACTTTTATATACGAAAATATCAAGCTGTACAAAGACAATCCCAAAGGGACTCTGAATTTTATTTTCTCCTTTTTTATGACATTTATATTTTGTTAATTCTAACAACAATTTGTTGTCTACCAATAATTCCAACTATTTGTTTTTCTACACTAGGTGTTTTTTCTTAAGACCCGAACAGATATGTGAATACAAAAGAGAGAGATATGGAGATATTTAAAATTATAAATCTCTCGTTTTAAAATATACAAAAGATGTATCTCTCTCTTTAAAATATATAAAATATAAAAATTTGATTTGAGAAAAATTTTAAATAGTTTAATAATTTTTCTTGACAACGTCATTGGGCATCGATAAAGTACCTTATTGATATTTAATATTTGTAGCTTAATTTGACAACTACCTTGAAATGTTGCAACAACACAAGATCCGCCCATCTTTCAAAAGTGTGATTAAATAATCGCAAAATTTCTTTTTCGTTTATATATATATAAAATAAAATATATATAAAATAAAAATATATATATATAAAATAAAAAGAAGAAAAATTTATTAACTGATAGAAAATATATAACTACACACTATTAGGACATTTGTTATATTCGAACGTTTCAAAGTGTTTTTGCACATTCAAAAAGTTAAGAACATAAATAATAATATATGCAGGGGTGATAAGTACGCATAAGTTGCACAAGATAGACAAAACTTACCGTTTGAAATGATCCCTAATACGATCCTCTCGGATGTTTTCCGGCAGATTTCCAACCCACAGGTGACGTGTCTCTCTAACCATTTTGCTCCGAACTCTTCATTTGGGATCGGATGTTGTGGTATCGTTTGGAGGTACTGTATAACGACACACAACCTCGACCGGAACAATAATTCACACCGCACACTTCACTGACACGCAGAGCGCGCTATTTCTTTCGGTCGATTTAAAACTGACTGACTTTTTATCTCCCTCTTTCCTCCTTTTTCTTTTTTTTAGGAACTCACGTACTTCGCTCTTGTCTTCACTTTATTTTACACTGACGGCGAATCAATCGTTACACACGTCCCTCCTTCTCTCGCCTTTGTTACTCCCAATTTGATCACTGCGGCGAAACGAACGGTCGATCACTAGTCACTAACCGGCAAGACGAGACGAGGAGCCCAGCAGCACACGCGACGAATGCTGTCGTCGATGACGCGACACGTTGGAGAATCGATTACACGTGCGTGCGTGAACGCAACAACGATAGACACGACAAAAACAGCAACAACTGCAGCGGCTGCGATTGCCGAAACAACGACGGTAACGACGACGACGGCGACGACAGCGGCGGCTACGACGACGACGACGTGGCTCCCGCGATCAAACTTACTCGCCGCGACGCGCTCCGTCGTCAACGTGGGAGAGGCGGAGGAGGAGGAATAGGAGCCTTGATAGCTGACACCACTGACGATTATGATTGCGAGAATCAGTATCGTCGCCGGAGAACACCACATCGTATATCACTAAATCCGCGTATGGGGATTTATTTTGCGGCCCTGGCTTCCCTCAATCACACGTCACACCACAAGCACTTCCCGGCACTGCGCACGGCCGATCCTTTCCTCCGGATCGGCGTAGCATAATTCCTTCTCGCGATGCACACGCGTTCGTGTCGACGTTACACCGCTCTGCCTCGTAGAGCAGTACGGCACGACACGACACGACACGATATCGCACAGCACAGGCACCGCACGCGCGCTGCGGCACAGTGCAGCAGTAGAAAGAGCTATCAAACATGCGAAAGAAATTCTCTCGCCGGACTTACTGCGTGCTTTGGCCTGCGTGCGCGACGGTGACCCACTGTTGATAACGCGAGTCAATTCGAACGCACCGCTCCGATCTTCTTCGACTTTTTCTTACTCGTGTGTAACTCTTCGCGCACGAAAAAAAAAAACGACGGCACTCTTTTACCGTACACTTATTGTGCACACACGCCTCTATACGTGCATCCGTTTTTGCACTTATCCACACACGCACGTATAGATGCGTGCGACACGCATTCAGCGCAGACAGGCATAATCTTATATGCTCCGGAAATTTATTCACTTTTAGACGGGATCTTTTCCTTTCTTGAGTTTTCCTTTTTCACATATGTATCACCATATATATATGTACTACACATACCGCCCGCGAGTAATCACGTACGGTGTGTGTATCGCGCGTACACACGTTATATTTATAGATATCTGTGTATATGTCACCACTCTTTTTTATCTCTCTCTTTTTCTCTTTCTCTCTCTCTCTCTCTCTCTCTCTTCTCTTCTTCCTCTCTTTCTTCCTTTCTCTCTATCTCTCGGACGTCTCGACTCTTTTTCGAAAATATCCGAGCACAACTTTTGCAGACAGAAGACAAGATCACAAAGTTATCTCGGGATTTCGTACAATTCTCGTTGCGGCAACGTATGTACATATGCGACAGTACCGACACTGTAATCTCCGACCGGACACATCGATACACACTTGAAAATTACGCCTCGTAACGGATACGCCTTAAATATCGCACTCGATTACTTTTACACTCGATATGTAACGCAGACGGAGCGGCTTCAAGCTCCTTCTCACTGCACTACACTACACGGAGTGACGTCACCGTGGCGGGAGCGTAGCGAGGCTCGCTGACCAGCACCACTATCCCCTCGCGTAGTGGGGAGCCGTGATAGGGGAGCGGAACGAGTCTACCGAGAGAGGCGGCTTGCGATCGTCGCCCGCCAAGCGGTGTGAGACCGAGCAGGCGATGGTGGGGGAACATGGCGCGCGCGCTGAAGGGAAGGGAGAACTCGTTCGAATCAAAGCAAGGACAGGTAGGGAGAACTCGGGGGTACCGACGGAGTAGGGATAACGGGTCGAACGAGCTAACCCGAATCCCCGAACCACGCTTGTCTCCTTCGTCCCGTATCCCCTTCACGTCCCCTCGCCGAGATCATCGTGTTTCCTCTCTCTCTCTCTCGCTCTCTTGCGCGTTTTTTTTTTCACTCCCTGCCCTGCCCCGCGTAAGTCATCCTCTTCCTCTTGTACCACCACCACCTCGTGTTTCCATCGAGTCAAATCCCATCCGCCATCTTCGTTACGCGCTTCCCGTCCCACTCTTTCTCCTTGCGTCGCTCTTTCTTCTTCTCGTTCCCTTCCATTCCGTTTTGTTCCGCTCACGCGTGCGCGCTCTCGCTCTCTCTTTCTTGCTTCAGGGCCGGTTTAGAGACAGCCAATTACCCGGGGCATCGGTGCTTTCTACCGAATAAAGAATAAAGACGAACAATCGGATTACTACAAAAATAAAAGTACTTAACTTTGTGACATTTTCTCTAATCAAAGAGCTAACGATCAAACGAACGCGCTGGCTTGTATATTGTATATGTACAAATTAATGAAGCTTTTGCACAGATGAACATTTCCTCGCTTAAGAGTATGAAATTCGGCACGCCACTCAAGGGATAAGGGCTCAAAGTTCTTTGTCCCGAAATTTTTCTTTACTCCGAGAAGATCTTAAAATATACATCAACGTATATCAAGAATCCGTTAATGATTTTATAAATATCATCTTTTCGAAATAAACTGAAAAACGATTAGTTTCGAATTCCTCGGTTCTTAAATCATTTATAACTGCTTTCGAAAATGCACTTAATCATCGCGTATCTAAATATACAAATTCGAAATTTCTTGTATAATGCATCTACATTAAAATGTAGTAATGGAGAGAGAAAATGTTTATCATCATTTACCTAAAGATTTTGCTGTGAACTATTACAGCAATGTTATCAATAATTTTAATATTCTACATATATATACATTACATATAATGTAATGTATATATACTCTCTCTTTTAAAGCTTTATTTATATACAAAACATGTGTACTACGAAATATATTTTGTATATGTTATTGTAGAAAAATTATTTCTTACATACAAGAAAGACAAGCGATTACTCCGTGCGCATTGTGGTACAGCTAAGCACAGCTGTGTTCAGTTAGAGATTTACCTTCTTTTTCTTAGAAAATAACGCCCTCATCACAGCCAATTCAATTGTTTCTTAGATTTCGTTAAAACAAAAGAACAGTCCGCGACTTGTTACGGGCGAACAATGAGCTAGCTGCGTGTCTGAACGATCGCCATCTTGTTTTTACAGAAAGACCACGTCCACGTACAGACGTACGAGCGGACGGACGAACCGTTGTTATGTCCATGCTTCGTGAGATCGTTGTCACTTCTCTGTCGTCGTGCAAACGTATATGTCGTATGTACGTTACGCGATGTCCGGGTTCCTGCAACGGCAGTAACATCCGTTCGTTCATGCCACCGCAGAAACGTTGCTCGACTAGAGAAAGCGATTTCCGTTACAACCGAAAACGGGCACGGCCGTCGAACGTTTCGTTATGGAGCAGCGGTCCCATCGTCTCCGATTGTGTCTTGTGTTAACATACCCATTTTGCGCAATTTTCAAACCGACATTTTTATCGTTGCTCAAACCGGTAGAATTTTATATTGAGATTTTTAGCAAACGCGAACGAGAGAAATCACGTTTTACGTGAAAAAAAAAAAACATGTGATCGATACGACATAAGTTTGCATTATAATTGCAGTATGTTGTTACTTTATTTACGACACACATGTGACTTTTTATACACCGTTACGAACTCTCTCCGTGATGTTTTCAGTTTTTCTCATTAGGAGTTTATCATTTTGTTACACGCTTTCCGTGCAAAACTATCGAGAATTATCTCTTATAAACAATATCTCTTAATGAAGATAAACGTTATCATGTACACGTTATCTTTTATCTGTTGGTATATATGTACATAAATGACACTGCAATATTAAAGAAATATATAAAGTGTTTCCGAACTGATATGATCAATCGGATGATCAATCAAAGAGGTATTTAGTTTCACATGCAAATTCATGTGGCGCGACAACATATTGTTTTTATTTTAAGACTTTTTTTTCGAGAAAGTAAAGTTCTTATCACACATTATCTTTAAAAGTGTCTTTAAAATAAGACAGAACTTAGAGAATAGTCGTATAAATTTTTTCTTCCAAAACTTGTCCAACGCTACTATCATACATTTCAGTTGACATATTATCTGTATATATTGTCTGTTAATTGTGTGTGTTGGCATGTTATCAGTATACAAGTTCGTTTATGTTCATGATTCTTGTCGCATTATCTTGCTATTAATTTTGTCAGAACTGGAAAATAGAGATATATGTAGACCATGCTGGTAATCCCACGAGTTTAAAGTGAACGCGAGAAACAACAAACAACAGAAACAACTTTCGGAACGTCGCTAATACGCGACATACGCGTATACCCTATACGCTCGCGAATCTTAATCCGTAGATGCGTAGGTGGGCGTCTTAATTCAACGTGCGTACATCCGTTATATCGAGTCACGAAGAAGACACCCGCGGCGATTGGCCAAGCGCCGCGGGCTTCGCGCAACGTTTCACTACAATTATCTTAGACCTTCTGCGAAGCGATTGATGATAGCACTTATCACATTGGATAAAGCTATTCGTCGCTCGTCATTGGAGCGCTTACTCCGCGTTCCTCGCGCCCGAAGGTTACGACGCGAACACAACGCGCACGAGACAAGATAAATAAAGCGCATTGCGTATAGATCGATTTCTTTTTTCGCGCTCTATGCGATAACAAAACCACGTAGCACGGACTGATCGTTTGTTTTTCTTTTCACACGTACGTACAAATACATATGCTCTAGTTAGATAAATATAAATCTGACACAATCGGGGACAAGAGGAGTTTCGATATCCATGACCGAGGTCTCCAATAGCAATTAGTCTCGTTACATAAGTTTTTGCCACTTGCGACACAGAAATAAACGCGCGAATCTGATCACATGCGTTGATTAACGCTAATTTTTTCGGCTGTATCAGAAATATTCAAAGACGTATTTTCGCATCTCATAAGCGTGATAATTTAAAATCACGTTTATTTTAATCATTAACATCTCAAATCCTTTTCTTGAGCAGATCAATTGCAAACGCTTGTACCTATTATTTCTACAAGTGTAGAATAAAACATTTTAGGAACAAAAGTTTTTTACAATTGTATCGGTCAATGTTCACTTCTACTCTTAGCGTTAACATGTGTCCGACTTGGAGTCCAGTAATTGTTTTGCAAATTGTTATTTCAACAAATAAACGGCGCTCTAACTTAATTTACATCAAATACAAATTGTGCCTAGCGTTGCTTTAAGGTTGCTTTATAAACTGAACAAACAAAACGAACAAACAGTATACAGAACATCGCTTCCAAGATACTAACTTCGTTGCACCATCAAAATACACAAATTACGTATGTAATTGTAATGAATAAAGTTCACGGTTGCTATTTGTTCGTCATACAAAGAGCAATCTAATGTGTGTGGGAACTGATTTTTTTTACAAACACAAAACTTGATACATCTATATTAGGTTAAGGTTAAATCAGTTTATTGACCAAACATATGGAGTGTTTTGCTGTGTGTGTTTTTCACTTTGTATAAATAATTTACGAGTCAATTCAAAAGTCAAATATACATAAACTCGGAGTGTAAATTTTACACTAGATACACAAGAAGAAAAAATTGTAGGTACTCTCGAACTACGAATAAAAAATCCAGAGCTTTCTAAAAAGAATGAAACAAACTCGGTTCACAGATGACATTGTAGAATTGAAGGCGGCGAATGATACTACAACAACATACGCCATCTTATGATGGAGATATACGGAAGTGTGAAATACGGCAAATGGCCGCGATTGCGTACAACACACGCCATTTATTGAATCGTTGCCGAACTACGTAATCAGGACTGTGAGTTCAGCGGATGGTAATATCAATTTCGTTGCACGCGCGTCAACAAGCTTTACACTTTCACAAAAAATAATGTATTATGATTTGTAACAAAAAACATTTTAATATACTGTTGTGATATATATGCTCTGTCGAAATAAGAATTAATATAATAACTTATTGTGTAACATATGAAAATATTTGTAATATATATCACTTCTAAAAAATACTTAAGATAATGTTGAAATAAAAATTGTGTATAATAAAAATTATGTTAAAAAAAGTATATTAGAAAAATGAAATTCAAGATCTTGCTACATCAACCTTCTCTTTAACACGTGTTATTGAAACCAAATTTTTATTGTAATAACGTATAATGTCATTACAGTATAAATATCAAAAATTGTTCGTTTGAACTTGAAAGTTCTATTTATCGATTAATCAAATCTTGTGTATATGTATGTGTTATTATATCATGTAAAACATCATACCGCACATCATGGAAACGAATATTTATTTCAACTTAGCAACTGAATATCGAGCAAACAAATGCACGTGTTTACCTCATGTGTGTGTACCTCATATTACGTTAAAAACCGTTTATCCTCAATGCAGCAATTGAAACTCTTAACACATATAGTTCACTTTGTTTCATTGCTGTGTATAAATATAAAGATTCTTCTGAATTTTACCTGAGTTATTTCGCGTATTTACGAAGTTCGGAATACGAAGAGCATTCGCAGAGAGAGAATGAATGATGAATGACAAATATTCGGAGTTTACGGAAGATGCGGAGCCATCAATTACATCGTCGGATCCAAACGAGCGAAAATTAGCGCGACGACTTCGCATTCAACGACGTCTAGACACGTTGACTAAGTAAGAACGTTTTCTTTACATTTGGTTAATTACATTACATTGACACGATCCACAAAAAAAAATTACAAACTTCAATTTGAAATATAATGTACATCTTCCTTTCTACACTTTTATATTCCAAGTTTTATACAATTTTTGAGATTTTAATATTTATTCTTCTTACTTTTTTACAGCTGTAACACTTAAGAATCATTTTGTTACTTCAACGTTCAATAATATATACTGCTTTTTGAACAAATGTTAAAATAATAATAATTCTTTTTATCGTGTAATGTAATAATTACCATTTTTATAGAAAAACAGGCCCTGAAGATGAAAAAGTTGACGAGAAAACGCTTACTGAAAAGCAAATACTTACTAGTTGCAAACTATTGGAGAATTTATCAATAGAGGCGGACGAAGTGGTTGGTAGCAAATGTTTATTTTAACTTGTGCGACAATAATATTTTCTGTTTATGAAATATACTGGATTTCGGCAGATTTTATTACACATTTGCAATACACGAATAACATATTAGAGAAAAGTTAATATTATCGAAGAATATACCGAATTTTTTTTTTTTTTCAATTAAATGCGGCTTCAATGCATAGGTAACTTCCGTGAGAGTCGCAAACGATTTTAGAGAATTACAGCGACGGAAAGAAGAACAAGAGATCAGACAATCGTTGTTGAGGATGCTCGAGGAAAGTGATGAGGAATGTATGAGCAGATACAAAGAGATCAACGAAAAATGGTCGGGCATTCTCGCATCGAAAGATCCGCTAGATATACACGCGGCGATGGAAGCTCAGAATGCCAAGTGTTTAGAGATTATGGCAAAGAAAGACGCTGTGATTTCGGAATTGCGAAAAGAATTAGAAAATGCTGATCTTAAATTCGTCAACGATCAGATCGCTCAAAATGAAGATATAGATGTATTGATCGATAGAATAGACAAACAAGTTAGACATATAATATTTTATAATACGTGTAATTTTCTTTTAACGACACTAATTAGATAGCTGTGAAATTAATCAAATATTTATGTATTTTTTATTCAGATGAATGCTATGGTTAAAGCATATCGCCGCGAATTGTCGCTTATTAATAATGTAATCGAATCGGAGCGAAAAATACTAATCGAAACTATCGTGGAAAAATGGGAAGCGTTGTATAAAAAGTTCCACGAAAACAGTCTTACGGGTTTAGATAAACGGAGAGAAATAATGCGCGAATACGAAGACGAAATGAAGAAGGTTGTAATCGAGCATCAAGAAGAATTCCGGACTCAGAAAATCAATTTGGAGCTTGAAATTCAGAAGCTTCAGCAAGAGGTGCAAAATACGAAAGCGTTATGCTTCATGAACATCGAGAAACTGGATTACAGCTACACCGTGCTCAAACGACGAGAAGACGAAAACACTATAGTAAAAAATCAACAAAAGAGAAGAATCAATAAGTAAGAAATTACTTTAGTATTTTTTGCGACTCTCCTCATAGAATTAATTGAGTTTAATTCATGAAATGGCGTTTGTTTTCAGACTTCAAGACGTTGTCAATGCTCTGAAGAAAAATTATGCCGAGCTCGAAGAAAATACGCGACTTGAGATACAAAAGCTCACTGACCAAGTTATAAAAGCGCACAAAAGCATTTTGGATTTAGTAGAAAAGTCAAATCGTTTTACAAGTATTAATGATAATAAATATATGCAGATATGGGATATAAACGCAAAAGCCGCGAACGAACTGCTCGATAAGGTATGCAAAAGATGTCTTTTGAATGGTATCAATATAGAGAAAGAAATGACGTTTCATCTTTTCAGATTTTAAGCGCTGACAAGATCATATACGAACAAGCGTTAGGCATCGAGTGGACTCCGCCTGAAGAAATCTTACTGAAGAAGGAAGACCTGCCGTCTTATCGTAGCGTAATGCACGCTATAGAAGAAGGTAACAACAACTAATCTCTCTTTCTGTAATCAATTCCTCAATAAAATTGTATTTTTTTGTCACACATGTTTATGTATATTTATTCTGTGTTCTCTAAGAAAATAAATTGGCTACGGAGAAAAAAACACTGTGCAAATCTTATACGCCGGCAAATACTATCGAGGAAATCAATTTGGAAAGACGTCTATTAAATCACATTATAAAACACATTGCCGATTGTTGTGATTATTTGATTGAAGATAGATTGCTCAGCTTAATTCTGCCTTACACTGCAAATGATCAATTAGTTATACGACTAGATAATGTTTTTCAGGTACATACGTACAGAAAATATTTGCACATATACATTTTATATACGATACATTTTTATTTTCCTTCATAATATTTCCGTATCAGGCACTGCACATTAAATCCGAAGAGGAACTTGGCTTTCTTTTAAATTTCTTTCTGCCATATGCGTATTGTCCAACATGTAGCAAAGACAGCGATGTCACGAGCAAGAGTACAAGCAGGTCTACTTGCAAAGAAGAGACTAAAACTTCTCCGACAACGGAGTAAGTAATATGAATTATTACACATACAATGAAATGATGTGTGTGACATATTTTGTCAATTAGATTATTTGCAATATTAACAGTGAAGAGTCAGATGTCTGTGGAGTTTCTGAGGAATTCACGGAAGAAGAAGCTAAATTGATTAACGCTGTGAAAGATGCAATCTGTGAAGAAAGATCATCTACTTTTAGCGACGATGTGAACATGAATTCATCGTCAAGTTCTTCAAATGAAACGTTGCTTCCTATTGCAGAATGCAGTTCCAATTCTTTCGCATCTATTAGTGATATTGTTAAAGGTATGTTTCTGCATCTCGAAAGTTTGCAAATAAAAATTAGTAGTTTAATTTATTTAAAAGAGCGAATATATTGTTGAATTAATATGAGTTTTTTGCATTATGCAGATGACGATCAAATGCAACGACGCTTATTATGCGACAAAGGACATTTGCTTGAAATTGAAGCCACATTTGTTACTCGAGTTTTACGAGAATTTGTAGAAAGATATCATTTTGTTAAAGAAGAGACACCTCAAACCTTTCAAGAGAAATTGACAGAAAAAAAAGCGGTAGTATCCCGAAACCTGACAATTGAGGATGTTACAAATTTTTGGAAACGATACACTGAAATCTTTCCGTCGAAGAAGGAACGGCTCTGGGACGGATTACTAGTAGGGCTTAAAAAATATCATGAAGTATTAAAAGAGCGACATCATTTGAACATTGAAATACAATCTTTACAAAGACAGAATGCGGAATTACGACGTTTATTGAAAACATATATAATTCAGGTAATGTCAAAAAATTGTTCATACAATGTATTGCATTATTATTGTGTATAATATACTAAATTTTTTAATTATAAATATCACAAAATATTGAAAAACATGAACTACTCTTTTTAGCCTGAATACGACGAATTGCAACTTAATGGAGTTTGTTCATAAATTAGCAACCAAACGAGTCTACATATTTTTACATGATCAGTACAGTACATATATATTTCTTGATATTTTATATTCGATTTATATTCAACTGTGGTTCAAATTCCACTGAAGTAAACATGATGGGCAATTTGGCTAAATATTAATGATCTAATATGAATTTACATTAATTAATATATATCAACATTAACTACTTTCATACAATGACATTCATAAATTTGTTATTGTTTTCAGAAGAATATTTCATGTGAGAACAGTATGCAGAAATTCAGATTACAAATGTGCTCATGTAATTATTATATGTATATACAAAGGCAACTTCAAGTTTGCAAATAAAATCTTTTTTTTATCTTCTTAATAATTTTACGCATTATTGGGATTCTTAATGATTCATTATAAACCAAAAAAGAAACAAAATAAAATCAATTAAATAAAAAGCTAAACAAACAAAAAGAAAAAATAATATCTTTCAAATAATTTAAAATTGCACTATAAATAAAAAGCAATTGATAGAGACGTGTAATTTCACGAAAGTGTACATAAGAGAAAATTATAGTCCTTATCTGAATTTCTCTTAAACATGTTTAAATGTCAATGGACTGAATTCTGTGAAACATTTGTTCAATATCAAAATAAAGTGTGTTACTTATGTGTCTTATGGTTGATACGTAATACCTCCTGATACAAAATTACTCGATAAAGATGGTATTTGACTTTTAGTGGTTGTTTCCCCTTTTTTCCGATATGGGAAATATCTCACATTTGGATTCTTAGATCTTCTCACTTTGTCAGCGTGTTTTGCGGAGTTCATATGCTGTAAATATACAAATAGACAATATTACTCTTTAAATATACGATACACATTACATACGCACATGCTTCGTGACACATCGTTAATACGAAATAAAAAAAGGATCATTAAAAAAAGTGTAAAATGTGTAAAATGTGTAATAAAAAAAATTAACAGGGATAATTGTGTATTATTATACTATCACAATTACATATGTGCTTAGAAAGAAATATATTATAATAAGTTATTGTACCACGCTACACTGGAGTGGTGAGTTGAAGAATTTGTTACATGTATCGCATTTAAGGATTGACGATTTCGTAGAACCGGATTGCTGCGTGTTACCACTTGACGATGGCATCGGAGTACCTTGGGTGACAACCTTTTTGCCATCCCAATCACCTAAGCATCAATGTGCGATCAACACTATCTATGTATCACAACCGCAAAAGCGGTAATTTGTGATAATAAATTAGCTTGAACACTACATCCATGCTATAAAAAGATCGATCATTAATGAACACACATACTTAAGTAGAATATGTATAATTATTACTAAGATATATACATATATATGTATATCTGTAAAGTGTAAAAACGAACAGCATCTCGTAGGAAAAATAATCCATTAATTTACAAACTTTTTATAGCAGTGTAGGAGATCGTAATTGAATATTAACAATGTTTATATTAACCTTCATGTAACATTTATTAATATTTTATATTATCAAGTATAATATTTTTTGAATTACCTAACAAAACGCTCTATATATATATAAAATTTTTTCTACTGCGTAATAGTACTTTTTTTATTATCTTATTGTTCGAAACACTGAAGCGTATGTTGGGAAAATATATAAAAATACACAATACAAATACATAAAAAAAATAATTCAATTTTGTTAATTCTATCTTATACATATGATTTTTTTATTTTTCAAAATAGTTGTAATATAGTATAAGGTAGTCAAGAAAAAATACAAGACAAATATTTAAAAATGATCAAAGAATATTTTTTCTATATATATATATAATACAGTAATTTTGTAATTATACTTTATATATATAAATATATAAATAATTGGATATGTATATATATATATATATAAAGTTTCACATGTGAAAAGGTACAAATTGTAAGTTGAATGGTCTCGTCAACCAATCTTATTTATTAAATGTAACATCTGTGCGAACAATTCGTGACCAAATTGCTTTTCACGATAACATTAATAAGCAAATAGATAATAAATATATATATAAATGTTACTTATTACAATAATTATTAAACATTAAATAATAATAAATAATAATGCACAATAACAACAACTTTGCAATGATCACTAAGCGCTTACTAGCACCGAAATTAAGTTTTGATAAAAGTTAAGCAAATAGCAAGCAAGTTAATTTCACAGAGTTAGTTCATAGAAAGAAGTGAAAAGCAAAAGTGAGCAGTAGTGTCAAGCATGCAAAAGTGAACAATACTAAGCTATAAATCACTGCAACTGTGTTTTTTTCTATTTTCTCCAGATACATGAAGCGATTATTTTTAAGACTATATGGCAATGGTTTTCTTACCATATAGGATTTATTATTACCTCTCAATAATCTCTTTTTATGACGGCTACCTAGAAAAAAAAATTTTTCTCTTATTTTTACCATGTATTTAATTTACAAATAGAACACTGTGTGTATATATGTAAAATTTAACCTATATGTTTAATACTTAATCGATTAGCTAAGAAAAATAGAGCTACTATGTGACTGTAATATTGAAATATTTAACAATTTATTATTCCTATTTAATTAATGATTATTCTCGAACTACTTTCTTCTTGTTCTTATAGAAAAAAGAAAAGAATTCGGGAAAATTCAAAAATACTTAAATTCCTGGATCTTTCATCTTTCATCTATTACAGCCTTTAAAGTTAAAAAACAATTAATGGGTTTTCAAGTTGATAAACTAATAGCAAAAAGCTAATTATTAGGCTTTTGGTCAATAACACACTACTAGAAAACCATCTTCAGATGGCTGATTGATTAATGTTATTATGCAAATATAGCAATATTGTATATTTATTACCATTGAGATGTGTTTGTAACTGCTGGATAGAGTTTAGACACACATTACATACATTACATTTGAGTCCATTTGTCTCTTCATCTTTTGTAAATGAAATCTTTGTTTCTTCAAGCGTCGCCATGATGTTCTTTGATCTCACCTGTGAAATGGTGGTAAACAACATATATTTATATATGCTATATGTATGAATAAAATATAATAAAATATAATTGCTCCTCTTACTTACCTGTTTGGCATGACGTGCACCTTGTAAATGTGTATCTAATACTGTTTGGCTGGTGAAGGACAGGTCACAGTCTTCACAACGAACAAGAGGTTTTTTTGTTGGTAAATTACCCATTATATTATCAACCACTGCCTTTGTCACAGGGTCATCGAGGGTTGGGTTTATAACGCTCTTTGGTGGTACAGCCATTTTTTCGTAGCTTCTGAAAAATATATTCAAAAGCCTAATATAATAAACCTTGACTTTCAAACAAACCAATTATGACGTGTCACTTTAGTTATGAATAGGCGATGATATGCCTATTCATAACTACGAAATATATCAAATAACTCTCGAAAAATGTATAAATGTCAAATTTATCAATTAACTAAATACACGAAATAGGCGTGTATTAAAAACTGCATTTAATTTGGTATATACGATATTTCTATCGTACTTATTCTAACGCAAAATTATTTCACAGAGATTTATAAAATCATTGATTTCCACGCAGTATAATAGCTACGCCTATGTTTCACAATGATTTGTACAAAATATTGAAAACTATAAATTCTTTCACACAAAACTAGCAGAATAATTTAAAATACAAGTGATACACACGCAGATAGAACGTTTACCGTTTTGATTCCGCCTAAGTGTAAAGCGTAAGCCGTAACGTGTAAGTCCGTTGTTATGAATATGTACACAATTTTTTTTGGTGTTTTGTGTAAACGACGTGTGCGGCTATGACTTCTCTTTCAAACCACGTTCACCGGTCTCGGAAGACAGACGGAATGATTTCAATCCATAAACACACATAGGCCGTTTTCCGTTGTTTACTGGCAGTACTGAAACTTGTACAGTGTATGTACCGCGAACTGTAGATTTTCCAGTACTGGCAGCGAATAACGGAAAATATGGCCGCACAGATGCCACGACGTGACCAATAAAGAGCTGTTGTTTCGCAACAAAATGAGTTTGGCCAACTTTAATTAATATAATCGGTTGAATAATCGTTATTCGCGATTGGTAAATTCGATCGTTCGGCTAACGCAATTGGTCAATTCCGTTGAGTCGATCAACCGATTAAGTTGGTCAAACTGATTCTGTAGCACGCTATTGGCTGTATAATAAATGTGAGACAGGTGTACAGCGAACGGCAACAATTCGTTTCAATTTGCTGTCGATTGCCATTTAAGAATAGTATGACTAAATAGGTCGCTATTCATAATCGGATCTCTTATTTAAGATCATCATTAAATTCATCATTAGATTGTCTGTACTCTGTAATAAAATAGTCCGTGTGATATCTTAAATTAAATATGAATACCGGTCGTAGAAGGGGAACTTTTTCCATTTCTTTCGCGAGCAATTCACTGCTGGTCACTGTACTCTCTTTCTACGTTTAAAACAACTTAGTTAAAGTATCGATAAATCATAAATGATTCATCTTCCGCAAGTGAAGATTTCGTTGTGCAGTTACGCACGTTCTCAAAGTTCTCAATCTTTCTATTTTTTCTTTTTTTTCCGTCATCTAATTATATCTCATTTCGCGCACAAAAAGTGTAACTGTGAAAATAATTATTACATTTACAAAGTAGACCGAAAGTGCAGTTAAAATGAACAGTCTCGTGATTCTAACGAAGTTTACACATTTTCAATAAATATTCCGTCACATAGGACGCGTATAATCTTTATTAATCACGGCAATATTCTCATAGCAGACAAGTTAATAACTTTCATGCATTCTGCAAATTATTAAACTTATGTGCATTGCGAACTGCATTCAATCTTTAAGATCTTGTAAAAAAGAAAAAGAATACCTTGTCTTACTTTGCTGATAAGAGAGAAGGAACACGCAATGTTATTAACAATATTTTGCTATCAGTTTGCCATTTGCTTAACATATTTTTGTATGATTATGCGATATTACATATTTATATCAATACAATGTTCAGGATTTCGCGGTTTTACATTATCAGGCCGCTATTGTGCGATTGAAGAGATTACAGCGCCTAGGGTTCACATCGCATCGAATTGCGTCCAATCATCGCGAATGACTAGCGATATGCGCTTTGATGCGGCGGCTTAAGGAGATCAGCCAATTAGAGGGCAAGCTACGCGTATCGTCACGACGGCGATGTGCGCGCGTATAAGTGCGCGCGTATATAGGTGCCCGTCGCGAAATATAGTAGCAGCCATCTTATATTTTGTGTCGGAGAAAAACAATTTGGCCGTACAAATGTTTCGCGATTGTCCGTGAAGCCGCTCGACGACGGGAGGCGGTGCGCTCGATGAGGCGCGACGTTTTTCGACCTTAAACCCGGACCACTACATTAGCAAAGGTTCGTATCGACGACGACGTTCGTGTTTAATCCTTTCACGTTCGGGAGACTTGCGGAAAAAGACACCGAGACTCCCCCTCGCGCGGCTTTCGCTCTGCGCGAGGAGTCCACCTTCGCTGTCAAGATGTTCTGCTGGTTCTCCATCGGCGCGCTTTTAAAAATAGAGCGGCTCGCTTTGCTCGCCACCGGGCGAACGGTCCTTCCGCGACGGCATCGCGCCGTACACGGTAGTTCCGCGTAAAAGTTATGCAATCAGCTGATCGTCCCGTCTTCTGTCACTTGTCAAAGATAAAATGTCAAAGCGTCTCTGTCTAACCTGACGCGGCCGTACGCGCGCGTCGTGTAACGCGCCACACAACCGTGATGACATATAACGTAGTATTATTTTTTCACGAAGTTTTTTTTTTTTTATTTGAAGGACCACCACTCTAGACTCTTGTTGTTACGCAGGTGGATTGGTACGCGGGATATGAGCAGTTTGTCAAGCGCAATCTGACTCTGCTCCCCCACCAACAAGCAGTGCAGCAGCAAGACTCGCAGGTTCAGCTGGCTCAACCGCAGCAGGCTGACATAATGACATCTATGTTCGACCAACAAATAAAGAGTGAGCCTATGGGATTTTACTCTGTTGCTTCCAGTCGTTCGGACGGATCTAACTCAATGGTGAATCTATCGGATGATCGAGAGGATCTCTCTCAGCAGGAAGGTCACTTGCAACCTCAACAGCAGACAATGCAGTTGAATCAGCAAACTCAGCCACAGCCTCAACAGCCAAGTCAACAACAGACACAGCAGAATCAGCAACCGCAAAGTCAGGAAATACAAGAACAAGAAACACCTAGCCGTCAATCTACTGGCCAGCAGACGGTTAAGGAAGGTTCAAGGTCCAAGCCGCAGCCTTGCAAGGTTTGCGGCAAAGTACTGTCCTCCGCTTCGTCCTATTATGTGCATATGAAACTTCATTCAGGGAACAAGCCCTACCATTGTACAGTATGCGAGGCAAGTTTTTGCCGCAAACCTTATCTGGAAGTGCACATGAGGACGCACACAGGTGAGCGACCTTTCCAATGTGAGCTGTGTTTGAAAAGGTTTACTCAAAAGAGCAGTCTCAATACTCACAAACGGGTGCACACGGGAGAACGGCCGTATGCATGCGACATCTGTCACAAACGCTTCGCCGTGAAGAGCTACGTGACGGCGCATCGTTGGAGTCACGTGGCCGAAAAGCCGCTGGTCTGCGAACGGTGTACTCTAACGTTCACGTCCAAAAGTCAATTTGCGATTCACATCCGTACGCACACCGCCAGTACCACTTACGAGTGCAACATTTGCGGACGTACGTTTGTACGCGACAGTTATCTGATCAGGCATCAGAATCGGGTGCATCGTGACATGAATCAGAGCAACGCGAACCACAATCCGCCGACGCCACAAAGCAGCGGCGCCGGTACGCCAGGTACCGGTTTCGAGAGCCCGGTCTGTGATCTGCGCTACAATGAGGGACCGTCGTCGTTGGACGGCCTCGCAGGAGCTAAAAACGCGGGCATAGCCGCGGAGATTGCCAGTTTAGCCAAGCAGAACAATCTACAGCTTCCACTACCGTTGCTGCATCCGCAGACCACCAACTAGTGTTTGGACGGCAACAGCGCCATCCAATCCCTGCCGCAACACCAATCACCACAGCAAGTAGTATGTCTCACCGCGGCGCCTACGCCGTTCATACTTAACTCACCTATATCTCACACCGAGCACACGAGCATACCGCAGAGTGTCTACCAAACGACGGGCTCTTCCAACTCTTTGGACAGCCCTAACTCCCAACTCTATCCGCACTTGTCGTCCCCTTTAGAGCCGACGTCGGAGTCGCAACCTCAGCTGCATTGCAGCATACCTCCGCCGGGGCTCCATCCCGCGATCTACATATATGCTCAGTATTCGAACACGAGTCCCGCGGTCTCCTATTCGGCGGAATATATTCAGCTTAACAACTAAACGCGAGCTTTCACCTAGCATCGATCATTAACGCGAGCGAGATATATACCAGTGACTCTGGTGCTATTTAATCGCGTTAGTTGATCAAAGTGCCTACCGGAGCATCCATTTTCGGATCGTAACAACGGATGCTCACTCGTCACCGTTTAAGAATCGCGTTTTGAGTTTTTCTTTTGCAAAGGAGGTGTGTTTCGAACACACACAAAACTCGACTCATTTGATCAATTATGAATTGATTGTTGTTCGAGATAAACATTTGCTAATACTCTAACGTCCATTTAATGGACTTTTTTTATATATTCAACGAGATCTTATAACACGAGATTGAATAGCACCCACTTGAGA
This sequence comes from Pseudomyrmex pallidus, assembly GCA_014825455.1. Classification (NCBI taxonomy): domain Eukaryota; kingdom Metazoa; phylum Arthropoda; class Insecta; order Hymenoptera; family Formicidae; genus Pseudomyrmex; species Pseudomyrmex pallidus. The sequence goes on along the minus strand of QVNV01010074.1, from coordinate 58,874 downwards.
GACTTATAATCGATGACTTTTAATGAAATCGTGTCGCGACGTAAAAGGCGTTGTAATAAAAATCGATTACTATCCATACGCGATGCTAGCTGAAACCGAGGCGCGTAACGTTTCTACGAGTTTCTGCAACGCGTTTCAAAACACTTCTTGTTTCGCCTGATTTTTATCACATCTGCGAGTATACATATATATATATATATATATGTGTGTGTGTATATATGTATATATATATATATATATTATGCGACCATTATACAACACACACGTGTACACATATTTATATTATATTTTTAAAGGAGTTTAGTCACTTGAATCTGTGATATAGATAGTAATTATTGTCTACAATGTTTAAACTATTGGTTTTAATACTTTGATGAATATCAAAACGAAAGAAAAAAAACAAAGGGAAAAGCAATGTCACGGAGCGATGTAGTCGTTATCAAAAATTTTACCAACATTGGTCTCTACCGAATGTGTTTGGTAGACACCCTACTATATTAATTTACAAATGTAACAGCCACAACAATAACATTTATGATGTATTGCTATCACTACTACTATTCTACTAATGCTATCACATCTATCACCACCACCGACATTTCCCACCTATATATTACTATCACTATTATTATCATTATTATTTTTATTATTATTACAATTATTGCTACTAATCACCTAGTATTATTCTATTGCCACGACATATTACTATCACGATCGTTGTTAGAAAAACACACAAACGAGAGCGCGCGCGTTTCTTTCGGCTATCACGTGTACAGTAGCGCATACAAATTACGGTTCGTCATATAATTAGTCGTCATGGTTTCTCTTTAGCTTGAAAAAAACGCTCTATTCTTCTCTGTTGCTTTCTCTCCTTAGCTCTAAACGTTTATCTTCTCGTGACATCCGCGGGATACGTAACCAAGGTGCGCGTTTGTTATGAAAAAAAAAACAAAAAAAACAAAAAAAAAACGTTTGCTAAACTAACCGAGGTAACGTGCTACGTGCAACGTGCAGCTTCGATTAGTTGAAGCGAGGAGCAACGACACCGCTTCTCATTTCAACAAATCGAAGTTGCACGTCGCACGTAGCTGCTATAGCTCGGTGCGAAAGCCGGTCTTAGAAAGTAAAAACACAGCACTTTAAATCAGTTGTACTTACTCTCCACATATCCAAAAGTGTACACACGCACGCACGCACACACATACAGCATACATATTGTACACACATATACATATATGACATACGAAGATACTCCTACATTACAAAGCTGAAGTTTATAAAAGATATGCGACACAAGGAAAAGATTCTACTACGTAAAAAAACAGCTTGTAATATGTCGTTCATTTTTTGTGCGTGCGTGCACGCGCGAACGCTCTGTATTAGCTATTAGTTTATTATTATCCCTCCTGTCTCCATACACACATATACACACACACACACACACACACTAATGTCACACGAGCTTCGGTACAAGCGCGGGGGAACCATGACAACGCGCATAAAGCTGGGAGTAAGTTTCGAAGTGCACATCTTATACGCGGTCTCATCACTGTCGAATATTCGATCTAAAAGATAGTTGCGAGAACACGAATAAATGCAAACTACATATATGGAACTACGAAGGTACACACAAATTGAACAAAAAAATTACATGTAGGTATGTGTGCTAGCGTGCCTCGAATCCCCTTATCGTAGTTATCTCCTTCTCTTTTTTCCCTCTTCCCTCTCTCTTTCACTGTCTGTGTCTGTCTCTCTCTTTTCCTTTTTTTCTCTTTCAGCGATCTAATTTTCACATGGTGAAACGATCAAAATGATCCTGCGCGCGTATGCCTGAGGCTTTCGATTTAAAAGAGGACGAAGTCATCTGGGCAAGACTGATTTTTACCGCAATGAATTGTGAGACATGAAATGTTTATTCTCTTTTTTCTTTTCTCTCTTTCTCTCTTTCTGTCTCTCTTTCTCTCACTTGATATTCTTTTTCTTTTTTTTTTTTTTTCTAATTCCTGCTTTCATTACGGAGGCGCATACAATAGATGCGCCGAAGAGAAGATAGTGTGATAGAGCCTCGTAAGTGCATGCTGAACGATGAAATCAATTAAATAACCGTGCGGTTGATTAACCCGGTCCGTCGTTTTATTAATTAACGCCGTTAGTTAAATTAAACGACCGATTGCGTTTAAGAGCCAAACTAAACAAATAATTAAGTTACGTAAGAAGAATTACGAACGGCGATTTTTAGTTTACGTTCGAAACGAGATGCGAAATGAGAGAAATTTGATCTTCTTGTCGGCTAGTCATTGGGCAGCTCTACGAGATATTACTTGTATGTACTACAAAGCTGTGATTAAAGCCTCCGTGCATATGACCGCGCAGCTTCTGATTATAGTGATATATATTATATATTTTGTAGCTTATTATACATGTATAAGAGTCAAAATAAGTAGTTTTTAGGAATAGCTACAAAACTTATAGTTCCGGTTCAATCGGTTAATTATTTACTTCGATCTCTTTTCTTTTTTCTCTTTTTTTTTCTTTTTTTTTTTTCTTTAATTGTAAATATACACATTTTGCAGTGTTGGGCAACGGCACATATTTAAGTATTGTAGGTTTATTATCCGGCAAGAATTATAGTTACGTATTTAAAGAAAAGTTTTATAACGCGCGCGGGGCGCGAGTTTACGGTTTTGTACATTTTTTATATAATTAGAGTGTACTGTTTGAAATAGATGCTTGCTTCCGGAGCAACGTGCTTTATCTTATCGATACATTTTAAGCTGATTATCTGTTCAAGTTTCAGTAATCTGCAAATTGCAGAGATTATCGAGTATAAATCGATGTTTATGCTGCACACGACTGTGTCACGATTTTACTCAATTGCAAATTTGATTTTAACGTCACTTCAAACGTAATCGTGTATATTTAATGTTTAATCAAAGAATGTTTCTGTTCGCTCGCGTTTTTAAACGTTAAGACTGGAATTGCACAAAGTAACGATATTAATTTTTACATCGGAATTAAAAATCACAACACATCATAAAAATTTATTCTGCGATCTAAATTTATTATATATGCTTTCTTTTTGCTTGCAAGACGAATTTCCGATTTTTTTTTGTTTAAAATCCGCAACGTTGCAATTTTATTTTGTAATATAAAAAAAAAAAAAAAAAAAAAAAAAAAAAATATTGTAGCCAGTACATTAGTGTCCTGAAAATGTAGTAGTGAGATTTTAGCTGTGTTATATTCAATACTTAGTATACGAACTATTTCAGACAGTATATCGCGCGTGTGTATATATATGTGTGTGTATATATATATATATATATACATATAAGCTGTACGTATATTTTTAGAATTGCCCAGCACTGATCTGTCGAAACTTCCGAATCGGTAATAACGATCTCATACCGACAAAACACACCGACCCGCTTTTCCGCGGACGTAATTCTTCGAGAGAGAGTTCTGGTATTTGTGGCATGTATATCAAAAAAATGTGTATTTTCGTAAGAAGAGAGGAAGATTAAGTTCCCTTTCTTCAAAAGAGCACTCGTCGGACCAATACATGTGTACATATAAGAGAGGTGGTAAACAAAAAAAAGAAAAAAAAACCGATAAAAAAGACGTTTTGTGGCGTTTCTAAAGCGCATCGCACGTCTTCTAGTGCTATACTCGTTATGTGCGACGAGCCAATATTACTTGTACATAGATATTACGCGCGAGATGCACATTTCTTTGTTCATTTATCTCGGATTTTCTTTTCTTATCCCCTCACCCTCACCTTCTCTTTTTTTATTTTTCTTTCTTAGTGACGTTCTTTGTACGATTCTTTCTTTTTAATTGTCTAACTACCGGACAGAGTACTTTTTATTTTTTTTTATGTTTAGATAAGCACAAAAAATTCTTATTACACAAGTATTTAGAATGGAATTTCTTTCTATATATAATATATATATATATATACATATAAAACATAATAAAGCTAAGTAAGTCACAAAAAAGGAGAATGCGTATTTGTACTACGTATTTTAATACATGCTTCGGATTTGTATAGATGATCGATATCTCGAAAGTTCAAAGAGTGCGACATCAACTTTGTTCTACTTTTCTCCCGCTTGCAACTAAAATTAGACCCGCGTCGGCTTATTTTTGTTTTACAGCTGATATACTTTAGAACGTTACATATTGATTATTTCCGGTAGTTGGAAAAAAAGTCTACTATACGATTGATAATTATTCGAAACGACGCGTAGATAATAGTATCGTATTTGCTAATTGTCAAGTTTCATCCTTCAGAAGAACAAATGTCAAACGCGCTGGCTCATTATCGCACACAGTGTGACAGCTCGCCAAAGTACACTCTCTCGTAATTCAAGACAATGCACCAGCTCATACTTCAACTGTGTTGCTGCAATGAACCAAAATTTACGGGCTTCGAATTGCTGCTTCATCCGCCTTATTCGCCAGACATGGCCCTCCCCCTGAGCGATTTCCGTTTATTTCCGAATCTGAAAAAATGGCTCGGTAAAAAGAAATTTTCGAGCAACGATGCAAGTCATCGATGTCGTAAATGATTGTACTTTGGCAAGCTATCATATAAGCACTATGTGCGACAATGAGGCAGCGCGTTTGACATTTGTTCTTCTGAAGGATGAAACTTTTCAATGACAACGGTACAATGTGAATATTTCTATCACTATTTATGCGTTGTTTCGGATACTTATCAATCGTCTCACGTATATAACTCACACATATGACGAAGTTGCACACTACATTGTTTTATACCGATCCACTTAGTAGTACAGCATTAATATACAGTCGAAAAACAATTGTCTTACGTCAGTTGTCGATGTGACGTGATGTAAGTCGAGTTTATATGATAATGTTTGTAGGAAAAGTTCGACGAGAGAGTTGGTTACCCAGATTCTGATACGTTAAGGACGCGAGAAATTGATTATGCTAATGCAATTGATCGAGAAGAAAAAGAACGCGATATTGTCGTATCACATAGGCGTGTAATTTTGAAATTTACGAAAGCACTTTGTGTACATAGTGTAATTAGTAAACAAATCAAAAGATGCTTGCGCCAACCCGCATAAAATCCTCTGCATACAATTGAACAAGTTACCGCTTACGTATTCAATTTTAGTTTTTATAAATATTAGACTTTTTATTGCGGTTATTTAAAACATCGAGCAGGTTTATTTGAACAAAGTAGTTGATTTGTACTAAAATAGCATCGGTGCTAGATAATAAACACACAGTCAACTAAAAGAACTGTACTATTAGCTTTGTAATACTCAAAATTAGTTTAGATCAAAAGATTTATTATAAAGTTTAATTGCACTGATATGAACGAAAAGCAACGACCATGTCCCGAGTTAGTTTACGATTGGCAAAATGTTAATATATACGTCGTGTAAGAAATATATCAAATAATTTAATCATACGATAAAGAACATTTGTCTTCTCAAGAGAAAACTATGTAAAACACGAGGAAATATATTTTTTTTTTTTTTTTTTTTTTTTTTTTTTTTTTTAACTATTCACGAAGATTTAATTTGCCGTATATATCTTTTTAATATTTTATATTAAAAAATGTGTTTATTAGCAAATATTTTGTGATAATATATTTTGTCGATGAGAATATTATCGCAATGACGTCCAAGTTTATCTAAAAATATTATTTTTACGTAATATACTCACTGCTAAAATTGGTTGTTTAAGTTTAGTAATATTATTGTGACGAATAGAAACTAGAAGTAGACTGTATTAAGAAAATTTATTTGAATGCGGAAGAACAGAGTTGATCTCGGAAAAAAGAGAGTACGAACGAATGTAAATATACCTATACATTTGATTTTATTATATTGATCTAGCATATAAAAATAACTTACATTTTGTGATTATATGATAAACTGTTTTACTACTACTGGCTTCCAACTTAGCGATATTTTGTGCAATATGATAGTTGGTACATGCATATGTGTACCGTTTATTTTCATTTTTTATATAAATTTGACACACAAAAGAGCGCGGAAGAGAATTTCGTGTTTTTTAAGTATAATTATATAATGCAAAAGAGCATAATTTATTTTTTTATTTTAAAGTGTAAAATACTTTTATATTTATTGCCCGTGACTACAATTTATTAGAGGTTTATTTTCACTCTTATTATTTGAACGGAAAAAACACCTTTCAAAATTATTATATTTAATATTACTATACATTCTCTGTAATATATAATAATAAAATATAATTCATATTTGTGTATGTTTAAATTGTCTGTTAATCTATGAAGCTTATATACTTGAAATAAATTCCGTAATTTTATATAAGAATTTGTTTTATACAATTTTTGTTTTATTCAAGGAGTTCTTCCGCACTCTCTTTAAGTTTACTGTCAATAACTATTCAATTACATTATATATATATATATACCATTTTTATTTTAGAGCATGTTAAATATTATGTTATATGATATATATGTATTTTTGTATTTAGACAATTCTCAATAAGAAATGAAATGTTTTTAAGTATAGAAATTTTTCATTTGTTGTGTGTATATTTTTGATGTGTTATGTTTTTTATGTTATACATTTTATATGTTTGTGATTTTGTTTCCTAAAAAAACATTGAACTTTTTAATAGATTTCTTCTTTCTCTTTTCTATCATAATATTCACTCATAAAAATGTTTTACATAAAAATAAGACAAGCTTTTTAAAAACTTATATTACTTTTATATTGATCTTTTTTCAGCGGGTGAATTATCATTTGTTTGGTCGATTATTAGACACAGAATAAGCTTTCCGAAGCATTCTATACTTGTCAAAAATCCGCATATCCATGTATTAAGTTAATCAGCTATCATATTTCAAATATAAAATTAATATAACAAAAAACATAACTTCAAATATGAAATACAACATGATGCTCTTTACACACACAGCTTAGCTGCACGCATCTTCCTTTTGAATTCACTCTGCAAACTTGAATCTATTCAATCGTGTGGAACTATTGGTGGTGGCACCCTTATTAAAGAAATCTCCCTCCCCCCCTCTATAAATATTATTTATCTCGTCCAGAACATATTACCACTTTCTGCGACGAATTATTCATTGGAAACATAAAACTGTGTTCTTTCTTTTTCTCTCTTATTGCAATTTTGAATGCAGATTTTCATTAAATCAATAAAAAAAGTAATACTTATTTGAGTTATTAATATTTCAACAAAGAAGATTGAATTATACTCGGTTCAATGAACAATATCGTGGATAAAGTGGTTTTATCGGAGGGCACACCAAGTTTCATCCCTAACACTTTAAAGCCAGTTCCTGGTCCGACTACTTTTACCAAGTGCTCTATCGTGCCGTGTGATCGACTCCGTACTTTTGATAGCCCTGGTTAAGCACAGCCCCCGGCTCGTACGTTTTATACCCTCGTGTCGCCTGGCACGAGCAGTACGTGATGCAATTAAGCCTGACTTTCGGTGGGGAGTCGATCGTGGAAGAGGGTCTTCCCGTAGAGAACGGGCGGTAAAGATAAAAACGAATTGGAGCTTTCGAATTTGGAGCGATCGGTCTCGGTACGATCCGAACGACCGAGTAGCAAAGAAAAGGTATATACCGACACAAAAAGAAAAAAAAAAAAAAACAAAACAAAGACGGAGAACTCGATGAAACGGAGAAGGGAAATTAAATTGACAATGCTCGCGTCGCTCGACATTGCGCCTGTACCATTTTGCTTCTTTAGCAGAGTACAATGCCATTTATTTTTGTAATACGTTTACGTAGGATAGCTCTTATTTTTATAGAGGTTTACCGTTGGCTACCGTAAGTCTTATAGAGGCCTGCGTAATAAATGTAGTGTAGAAATTTTTGTAGAGATCCATGGTGGAATATACATATTACATGTATAGTAAGAAAGAAAACACCGAGACACACGCACTTCTAGTACTGGCTTTAGTTTGGAACAAACACACACATGTCGATAACCGAAATAAAAATCTTCATTATCAGAGCAATGAGTCTCAAAATAATCCTTTTTTTTTTCGCGGATGAACAAATGGGAAGAGAAGACGGAGAAGGTTCTGCCAGGGATTTCTTTGTACGAGGAAAAAAAAATATATTAGTTGATTGTGTATATTACATTTTGAAAATATAACAGCAATAAGATATCTCTCCGCTTCGGCGGTGGCACGACCGCTTCGACAATAAAACGCTCCGTTTTTATTCTTAAAAAATAACTAATATTCTTATTGCCGAAGCGATGCGCACCGCTTTTTTCTGGATATCGAGACGCTTATCGTACAGACGATTCGCTTGATCCACACACGCGTCGGAGAGATAAATTTAATAGAATATAAAAGGTAACGTGCACATGTAAAAATATTCTGTGTATCAAGTGAATTATTGAAATGAATACAATAATAAACACGGAGGCACTTTGAGATTAAACAACTACGTTGAGAGACAGATTTCGTCATGTATAACATTTTTAAAGGAATTTAAAAATATAAGTAAACAAATATATAGGAATTCAAAAGTATAAATTAACATAATAGAGAACGCGTTTGGCGTTTATCCTTTTATTTGAGATAATATTGATATTTTTATAGCGCAGTCGAGATGAGAAAGACTTCACATAATTTTCCACATAAAACACGGCATCTGTATATACATGTAACGGTCTTCCTCATATTCAACGATATTCTTTTTTTTTTTTTTTTTTGCAACGACGACGAATGTGCAACACGCGCCCGAGGCGTTCTTTACAGCTTACCGTCACTTTCTGCAATAGCAATACACAAAGGTGATAGTGTCACGTATAGAAGTTCAAGCTATATTTATGGAATCTTGTAACTCGTGAGATATATTGACGCTTATTTTCGCAACATAACTTTTATGTTCAAACAAAGATTGCGATAATTATAATCAACAAGTGATCTGGACTTGTTTCTGGACATGTATCTTAAGTCTGGAAAGAAAATATAATTAATTTGTGAAGTACAATGTAATAATTGACAAAAGAGTTGTCGAACCTTTTTTTTAAGCACGATAATATTGACGTAATTTATTATATAATTTTAGTTCTCTTAATAATTCTGCTTCTTAAACGTGTTACATATCGTGATGCGTTTAATTATCTTCTATACAAATTTATTATATCAATTTCTATGTACGAACTCCGTGAGAAGAGTATATATATATATATATATATATATATATGTATTAAACAAAAAAAAATCTGGTCTATTATCGGAGGTGCTAAAAGTCACCAGGCCGTAAGTACAAGTCTTAAGCTCTTCGCTAACATTTCTCTCAACTCGAGGTTTAAACGGTGCCTAAGAGTCTTAATTAAAAGACGAACGAAAGCAAGTCCAGAATTGCGTGTCGTCGATTCTCTGGCTAATAAAAGAGATGTGTAGAGAAAAATAAGAAGGTTGCTGGTTACTCGGTATCTGACGTATTACACACCCATACCTGCATCAGCAACATCTTATTTTGAGATCACAAGAGGAACAAAATTAACGATATGACGCGACGATAAGTTATATCTATGTACCGTCGATGCGTAGAGAAAGTATATCATGTCACGTGTTATGTACACCCGCAAATGTGTATGTATGTACGTACGTATGTATGTATGTATGTATGTATGTATGTATGTATGTATGATGTATAAATAAGAGGGATTGTCGTAGCGCTCCGTTAAGGACGAGAGATAAAGTACATAATTGAAAAAAACTAACTACCGAATAACTAATATTAACGACAATGAAGAAGTAGATAGGTCTACGCCGATTTATGTATGTACGTATAAAATATAAGAGACGCGAGTAATGTGCACTTTTTTAAAAAAAAAAAAAAAAAAAAAAAAAAAAAAAAAAGAAGAAATGAAATAAACGATAGCAGAGAGAAAATAAAAAGTTGACGCTTGATATCCCATAGTTTTTATCGACATATCCTATCTGAACACATCCTCTTTACGTACATACTGCATATACCTACTTATTATTACAGGTACATGTTACATATATAAATATAGGATATTTTATGAGTAAACGATACTAATATAATTACGATTATATTATTATTGTAATTATTCTGATTATTATTATTGAAATATTAATTATTATTGTCATATAATTAATGCGAAAAAATATAAGGGCGTATAACGTAAAGATAGTACAACTTGTAAGACGAGCATGTACTGTACATAGCTGACAAACTTTGTCCCATCATACAAACTACATACATATAAATATATATGTATATAAATATATATATATATATGTATAAATGCATACAGCCATTATATTGCAGACAAAACATTAATCGTTGTTGTACTAGTTATTATTATGAATTATTATTATTGTCATTATTATACACACATAACCCCATCATTATTATCATTATATTAATTATAATTATTAGTACCATTGCCATCATTATTACTGTCATTCTCGTCGCGGTATATCCCATTATTTTAATGCTGAATTACTTTTAATTAATGTTACATTACATATATATATATATATATATATATATATATATATATATATTATTGAACGGAAGTAGCCCCTCACTTATAGAATATGCGGATCGAAAGTTGAATTTGTATTCATTTGCAGATTGGATTCTACCTCACAGACATACATATACACACTTATTGTAAACAAAACCCAAGTGTCCTCCACACCTATCCTTCCATTCTCTCTCTGAACGGATAAAAATTTCATAAAAAATATAGTTCATCATTACACGCGAAACATTGATTTACAGCAACCTCAAACTGTGATAGTTGTAAAGGGTATTTACATTAAGTTTGCGTTACGCTGTGTATATTTAAGATTCATTCATCGAGTCTTGTGAATAAAACACGCCTAGAAAATTGGATGTTCTCAAAGCGCAATACATGACTCGTTGACCACGCTGATCACAGTATAAAACAAAATAAAAAATATCAAATTATTTTACAGTCACATACATATTATATATATAATGTGTTACGTGGAGACCGTGAAATCCTGTCGCTGCAAAAAAAAGATTGATTCATAGACCGAATCTGAGATAGTGAAGGGAGACTCTGAATATTCAATAGCTTAAATATATACAAGAATATTTTTAGGATTTCATATTAATTTTGTAATAACTTTTTAATTTAGATTTATATTGTATTATATTCTCTAGTTGATTTTCTTTTTCTGCTGAAAATATATAGTTTATCTTAACACGCTGCTTCTCTAAAAACTTATATCACGTATTTTATATGTAAGATTCAGTAAAAACAAAACAAACATGTCTAATATAACACTGTAACAGTGCGTGCGATACAAATCGAAGGTGACAATTTATTCTGTAATAATTTTTGAGGCTTTATCAACTACGTATGAACAAATGCTGTGCACTTGTGATCTAAGAGTTTGTGATTGTCAGCGATATGAACTTTTCTTTCTTTGTGTTACACTTCAGATTAGGCTCAAGTTAATCGAGGAAATTGAGGAAACGTTACATCGCGGTATGCGTTCCTTTTAACGATGCGTTACGCAAGAATTAGTAGTGTTAGTTATATGTAACTACCTATGTGGCCTCGATAATAATTTCGGTACATTATTGTGATGTTAGCTTAAGCTGTTGAGAGACCGAGGTTGGAAATCTACGTATAACTGAGGTTGCTGTAAAATCAATCTTTTCGCTAAGGTGAGGGATCACTTTCATAAGTTTTTAGGCTACTCGAAGAACACCCGAAAGCTGATGTCGATTGACCTCGAAAACTAAGAAAAGTAAGACGTATAAAACGTATCCTGTGTAATTGTGTTGAATGGCGAAATGCGATGTTTGGAACTGTATATTGTGATCAGCAAACAGACTACAATGTAGTTTGTTCGTAATAAAATGAACAAACAGAAATACTTGTGTAATAAAGTAGATATCCATGAAAAATGTTGTTTGTTGTATATATATTTTACTAAACATTCCAGTCAATAAGAAGATACTTCATTTATACATATGTATGCTTATACGTATATATATATATAAGTTTCTTATTGGACAAATTTATATTTTATTTATATATATTCTATTTCTTTGTGTACCTACATGTCAAATCGGTAAACTATTTAAATAACATAATAATAATAAAAAAGTTTTATTCGATTTCCATATCAACTACAGCATCTTCCACAATTACCTGTTCGGAGGTTGCAGGTACTTGGTTCATCGGCAAAGGATCAGGAGATCGAGTGTAAGTATTACTAGTCGAGTGTTCTTTAAAATATTCCCCACCTTTCTCCTCGTATTCTTTGCGAGTGACTAAATACTCCGGAAGATTGCCATTTAAGCCGAAATCTCTCGCACCATACCAAGCGTCCAAACTGGTATTTTTTGCAATATTGACTTGAAATTGTGACCCAAAGGGTCGAATTTCGCGTAACTCACGTTTTAATCTTTCTAATAACCCTGGAAAAGCTGCAGGTCCGCCAGTAAGAAACACGTTACTTACCAGACGTGTCTGTTCTTCAGAAGAGTGCTCTTTTAAAACAAATTCGATTGTTTCAGCAATTCCAGCTTCTAAAGAACCAATCATAGAAGGCTGAAACAATAATTCCGGTGCCCGTAAGCGTTCTACACCTACGTGAAGTTGATGAGTTTCTCCGGGAACCATAGGAACGCTAGAACCAGCACTGTCAAATTCTGGATCATGATGACGTAAAACATCTTCTAATTCCAACAGCTTTTCCTGCTCTAATTCCGAGTCGGAATCGCCGCCCTCCTGCATTTCGTAATAAATAACATTTCGTAACAAAAGAGATGTCAGTGCTTGTCAGTCGCGATATAAAGAACGAATACATACCCTATTTATAACTTTGTACACGTCCCAATCTTCGTCTCGCATACCAAAATCGTCATCACGCTTTTCTTTTTTCGCCAACTGGCTAATAATGCGCATCCTTTCTTGCGCAGCAGCAGTTCTTCGCTTTGCCATGTCCTGCCTTCGTTGTCTTTTTGCCATACGTTTATCTAATATTTCTTGTCTATAAGAAGTAACGATTTATTTACTTATTAATATATACAATATATATTATTATTATTATATATTAAGCAGTTTACATAACAGAAATACCTTTTCTTTCTTACTCCAGCAATCCACTCATCAAAATCTTGTTGATCTTTAGGTTGAAGACTTGACTTAATTTTAGGTTTTTCTTCCATTACAATATTTTCCTCTTGCGAGTTAGCAGCGACAATTTTCTGTCTAGTTCTTTCTACTTTTGCTTGTAGATTGTTTATCATTTTTATTAAATCAGCTTCATTTGCAAGAGAGTAAGTCTTTAATGCTTGATCAAATTCATCTATTTCACCTTCTTCCAAAAGATCTTGGACCGCCAATAGTTGATTAAGCTGTTCTTCGTCTTCTGCTAACTGGTATAAAATATAAAATAAAAAAAAATAAATATTACTTTAATATAACAGTAAAATATAAAAATTAAAACTGTATAAAATATACTAACTCTTTCTTCTCTCTTTCTTGCATTAATTTCCATCAGTCTTCGCGCTAATTCTCGTTTTCTCTCTTTTTGCTGCTCAAGTGTTAAACCTGGAGCAGTAACAGGGGCAATATATGGTAACTGTACTCTCAAAATATGTGTGTCATAATAATCTGCGTCTGCCCATTTTGATAATTCTTCTTGATAATTTAAAGCAATTATTGAATGTTCATGTATTAACTCCTGGAAATTGTTAAACCAATATATGTATACATATAGCTAGCGATTTACGTATATAAATTGTTTTTATATACATAAAATACACACCTCTGCACGGCTAGGTGTTATTGCGTTAACATGCACTGGATATTTTAATTGAAGAAGTCTATGCATATATGATGTGATATGATATCCACCAACATTAATTCTTCTTGCATTAGTAGAAACTGCTTTCCCATCTAATATCGGTATTATATAAGTTGTATGATATCCTATACTAACTATCAAACCATCTGATGGGCAATTATTATGCTGGTATGAAAATAAGCAATCAATTCCATATGCTATTGATGGTACATTGTAACATTCAAACAACAATTCTGCCATTACTGCAAGAAATATGTTTAATATTTATAAACACACATTAATGTATAAAAAGCATTGTCAGTGATATCTTCTTACAATTACGAGAATAATTAGGATTGAGAAATGCTTCTGTCAAAATAATTGGATGATTTACACTGTCTTCTGTGTCTATACCCATGTGTGTAAAAGTGTAATCAAATATCTGCTCTTGAGCCTCAAAATGTGTCACTACATTCCGGTCAAACTGAGTCTTCAGTTGAAATCGTACAGCTTCAATATTTGCTATGTCATTTCCAACTTGAGGCTCCCCATCTTTCTTGCCACGTTCTTTTCGTGGCTTGGCTATAAGATTCTTGAATATCAGTTGTGGTTCTTTTTCAGTAGCCCAACCAACTCTACAGTTATAAGATCCTAATGCAAATTAGACACACAGTTATCATATCAAAAAGAGCTTATATACAAGTCTGATTTATTATTTTTTCAAACTTGTTGTTCACTTAAAATAAAACAATAACATATAATAATACTCAGATAAAAAAAAGAACTACAGTGAGTTCAACTAAAATAAATAGACTTAAAATATGAAGAATTATAGTGCAAATATAAAATACCATTGTCAATAACGAGTGGTGTACATTCGACCTTCACTCGTTGAGTGTAAGAATGTATTATATCTGGTACAGCTTTTATGTCCTTTAATTCGATTAATCCGATTTCCATTTTGTTATCAACTTGAAGTATTCTCTCTAAACATTAGATTTATTTTCTCAATTTAACGTGCCTTCTGTCAGTCAAGCGATATTTTCAACTTTTTAGCACGTAAACATCAGGAAACGCTGGAAAACACAACCTCCTTACGTGAATAACAACAATAAAGGCTACATAAGCGCCACCTAGAAGCAGGTTTCAAGTCACGCTACAAATGCTTTGAAACATTATTTTATCTTTCGATTTGTTTTCTTCTGGCTGCTGAGACATATGCTTTGCAAGCTGCTTCAGAAGAACTGTGATTGAACAGGCAAAAGTAAGAGCAGTTTAATATAAATTATGAGAACAGCAATTGTATATTTAATATGCTATAGAAACAAGTTACAAAACTTATTACAACAGTAAGTATAATAATGATAACACATGCACAAAACTCATTAAAAAGATACATAATATCTAGATCACCTTTAAATTGGAAACATTAATTTTTATAACGGAACGGAACTTTCGATTTATTTTCAGATGCATATTTGTGTAATATTCTTACGCAAAGCTCTTACTCGGCGCCGCAGTATTTTTGCAAAGTCATCTCGCAATTCTGCAAGAATTATCGCACCTCACACGAAGCATGATTCCTTTTGCGAATATATCAAAGACGTTCGCGACAACACGTTGAAATACGCGCACGAAAATACAAAATATAACACTCGAGACGGAAAATAATTTGCGAACAAGATATAATTGTGGTTTCTCGCTCTATTGGAAAACTCAACTTGCAAATTTACAAAAATTGACGAATTTGATTAAAATCGCACGGACAAGAGAAGTCTGGCTTGATGGAATTGCAGTCCATCTCGCAACAATAATCTCATATCGCTCGAACGTATTGACTTATTCGCACGATGAATGATACGAATATAAGGACGTACATTCGCTGAATTGGACGTATGAATATTCAACGATTCGAATTCTCTCTCTTTCTCTCTTGCTCGCTCGCTTGTCGAAAGCAAGGCAATTCCTGTAACATATGCGACATCAGTGTCATTATATCGGAAGCGGACATATGTGACACATATGTATGTATGAAGATGCATTATCTGTCTATCTGAATAACATTCGGCTGGACCACAGAGGTGGTTCATGAATAGCATTATTGTAATATTGCAATCCATTTTGTGCAGGTCAAAGTTACACCAGTAACAGAAGCCACGAAGAAATTGTCCAGCATCATAATACAAATCTGTTGCACAGGTAATAACCAGATAAGCGCTTTCTCCTAGACTCGTGGGATTAACTTTCGCATGCGAGCACACAGGCCGCTTAACATGAACGAGAACTTTTACGTCCTTTGCTCTTCGTTTGATACAAAGCCGTAACAACCGGAGAATCGCTCTACGAAAATGTGTCGCTGATATTTTGAATATAAACAGACCTTTGTTACTCGGAATCTTAAGCGGAATTGCTTCCAGCGAAATAGCTACTACACTGCGCGGCACAGGACTTTGTAACTGCTCTGCGCTCGATAAGATACAATATGTTCCTCGTGATGTTCCGTCGCATAGGAATGGGATATTCATTAGAACGATTTGGAGAGGAAACGTAAAGTGGAAATTTGTCGACAGAAAGACCACAAATGGCTTTGTCAAAGTAAATGTATCCGCAAGCGATGTACTCAAGATATTGTAACTTACCTATTTCTTCCTTTCTTCTGACACATGTATGTATATATGTGTTAATAAAAAATATATATATATACATGTTACTAAAAAAACTTCCATATATATCTCTCTGTATTTTTAAAGACAGACATTTTACCAAAAAAAAAAAAAATAAATAAATAAATACATAATTACGATTGTTTATTTTTAATTCGCAGCTTTTTGAAATATAAAGTTCGTTTTCAATTAAGGAAAGATATTCTTGCTCATGGAGTCTCTACTTTCTTCTGGTCGACTTTTTCGAGCGGTAGAACGTGTGCACGCGCGCGCGCTCTATAAAAGGCTAGCCAGAGGTCTAATTGCAGCCATCAGCGAAAGCCGGCGGACCGGAAGCGGGCGGAAACTTTGAGCATTCTTCGCAAAGTCCTCCATCGGGCGTCAGACGCGTCGGAGAGAATTTCACGGCGATAGCCCCGCTCCTTTTCTTTCTCGCAAGGGATCTCGCGGAAGCGAAGGCTTTGCTCCATTTTTCAGTATTAGGAGGAAGCGATAGCCGCCGAGGCGATCGGTAATCGATATCTTCGGAGAGCGCGGGAGCTCGTAAACTGGCCAAACAACGATACGTACGGGTCCCGATTGGTTTAGCTTCGCGGACGGCGAGTACAGGTGTGCGATTGCTTGAGCAGGTGAGCGATTGGCCCGACCTATCGGAGCTTCCGTTTACCTTTCTCGTTTCTCGCCTGTAGCCTTTCCTCGGTCTATTTGCGGCTCGCAGCCGCATAAAATACGCAGAGCTGTAGCGATTTTATGAAACACAAGAGATTTTTCGGGATGGTTGTTTTGCTTTGTGTATTCGCGTTATATCGCGCGCGTTTTCTTATTTGCCGCCGCCTCCCATTACGTTTTATATGCTTAAAGAATATTTATGGCGGCTTATTGATGCGTTTTGCGTAATATTAAAATACCGATAGTCTGTGAGAGAAAAAGCGCACAAATTATAAAGCAGTTTTTTCTCAGGCTTCGACAAATCATAAATTTTTTACAGATATAACAAAAATTACTTTTTCGTATACCTATAGCGTCGTGAGTATTACGTTGCGAACAGCAAGGAAAACGCAACGCCTCTTCTGACGATTCGTGTCGCTTCAGTTATTTTTCGCCGTTCTTCCTTGGGGCGCATCGCTCGAACTTGCAGTTTTCGCGAGGCGTTAACTCTCGTTGCGCCGTGCAATTTAGCGTTTCAGCGACGTATAATCGCGTTAAAAGTCGAGCACCAACTCGAGACGAGGCGGTAATCGCCCGTTCTATCCGATAACGAGTTTCGTCTAACTTCGCGACTGCGTGATAGCGGGGAAAGAGAACGACAAAATAAAGGGGCCGTCCGCGGAGACGGTGTAGGCAAAGGGTGAGAAAGGAAGAAAAGGTCCACAGATGGGAACGGGGTGAGAGAGCAGCGAAATCCCTCAACAGTAACATTGTGAGGACCAGAGTCCACGGAAAATCATGTTGTTATAGAACACTCTAGCTTTCAAGTGACGATACGTGTTACAGAGTTACCTGTGATTAAATTGGATTATTCGGCACAGATGCTTGAGTGGGATCGAAGTTAAGAATTTCGGAAATTCAAGCTGTTGAACGCGGGAACAACAGTTTTCGCCGACAGGTTATTTTATCGCGGTAGAATGCGATCGCCGACTGTAGAATCGATCATTCGATTGATCGAAGAGAACGAGAGAGAAGGAGCGCGCGAAATATATCGATTGTATCGTACGGCAGGCGCATGCGCGGCCCGCGCGCAACTCCGAGTCGCGTTATGGCGGTCGCGTTAAGATGGTCTAGTAAAAACTGCAGTCCGTATTTCTCGCGTTTTACATCCGTCGGAAGTGATCGTCACGCTTAATCCGAGTGTCCGTGTTTCGCAGACGTTCTCGGACGATGTGCGAGCAAACAGAAGTGACCGCGAACGTTGCCTCGATTGACTTTCGACCAGTGCCGTTGCATTTCGTCCCCGAAGCGCGTTTCGTAACCAAGTAATCTTTACGGTACCGCGCACTTCGCATCGCTCGCTCGTTCGAAATGCATCGCGTGCTCAGTTCAATAGCGTATTACGGGAGTGTCGACTGATAGAGTGTCGTTGCAGTGAGGTGTATGTAGTAATTCGGACGCTTTTACATATCGCACGCGCGCGCGCGCGTGTGTGTGTATATGTGTATATGTCGGCCGGTGTGAAACACAGTGCGCGTTGTGCGTCAATTCGCGCCACGGTTCGGTTAGATTTGATTCGCGCCGGAAGAACGCCATTATGTGCGCGTCCCGTTTCAAAGTAAATCGCGAGCGAACGCGAGCGCGTTCGGATCAAGTGTCGGGACGGGTCGTGTGATTAATCGCAATTTTTCCGATATTCGCGTGTTCACGCGTGAATGAACATTCCGGATGAAATTGGTGGGACGACGAGTTGCCGAGCAGACCGCGGATTAACCACGGGCCAGAGCGACCAACGGATCGTCATCATCGACACGGTCCGGTGAGTGAGTTTATTTATTACGCTTACCTGCATAATTACTGTATTTATTTGCGCGAATTCGTCACTAGTGTTTGACGTGCGGGTGATTGCACGATTTGATGTTTAATTGTTTGCTGGCGTATATTTTCGTCACGTTAAACAACGTAAACAGTGCTGTCTTATTTGGCTAACAGCCTGAAAACGCGCGCGAGTTTGAAACATGACACCGCAATTTCTCTTTTCATTTTTGTTCAATCCGGTAATGATTAAAATAATTAAAAAGCGAATCTATACAATAGTAGTAATTAAACAAAATCGGCGTATTTACTTATCGACTCATTTTTTTGCAACTTTTTGTGCGACATGTATATATCACTCATTATATGAAAAACTTAATTGCTGAATTTATTTTTTGGAGCAACAATATCAAAAGTAAACAAAATAAGTATTTCCTTAAATTTTATTACACACGTATTGCAAAGTTTTATTCGGTCTCGCGCATATATTGTTTTTTTTTTGTTTCTTTTTTTACTGCAAACTCTTGTTTCCACCGCGGTGACAGATCTTTCGCGAAGATTGCAGATTGTATGTATAAGTAATACGAAAGTTAGAAAACTGAAACAACGAAAGCGGTTCACGATAGAGGGAGGATGCACGTCATCCACAGGATACTACGACTCCTTCTCTTCTCGTTTCTTCTGTTTTCTTTCGGCATTATCTTGCATGCCAGCTCTCTCGAGGAACTTTGAGGAACTTGCGCAGAGCACGGGAGTCGCCTATACGCGGGTAATAAATATTTTACCGCGGCTATCCTCTCTTGACTTCTTCGTCTTTTGTACTACGTTTCCATGCCACGATTTCCACAAAGCTCCGAGGTCGTGGCTTTACAACATGATTCATTAAGTGCAAGCGGAATTACGCGGCAGTACTAATTTCTGTTGTAAGCAACATTAAGAATTCACCGTTTTCGTTGTTCCACTTAAATCCTTTGAAACGGAAATGGTATTCGTACCGCAATGAGTAACTTTCTCTCTTGTGCACTTCGCACACGTGTAAACGCGTATGATACTACATATTATACATATGTACATATGCATATAGTAAAAGTTACATATTTTTATTTAAAAAAAAAAAAAAAAATGTTCTCGTCGCACACATGCAACACCCGACGTCAAACAATTGGAACAAAAATTTAATTAAAATGTACTTTGTCGATCATTTTCAAGTACAACTCCGTACTTTTGTCATTAACGCCGGCGTTGGTAATTGCGCAATGGCGCTAGGTTGCGGTGGTAAAGCGCGAAAAATGGGAACGAATAATACAGGCAACTAAAATGTCGAAGGCAACGAGAAAATCGAATTTAGCTGAGGAATATACATGGTAAAACGCGGTCATATACGCAAGTAACGAAGTAGCCTCATCGTTGGAACGAAGTATAAAGTGTAATAGAGTTCGTTGCATCCTGAGGTCGTAGACTGACGCAATATATTTTGATCACGACGAATAAAAAAGCAAAAACAAAATTCTACTAGCTTTCCGAAACAAGTAGACATATCTGTACATTTTTGACAGCAGTTTTGTAATACTTGTAATTTATATACATATATATTTTTTTCTGAAAAAAATATATACGTATATATATTGCAATTACAAAACTTCAGTTCAGAAAATATCTTCACAGAGGACCGGACATGAACTTCTAAGAAAAAAAAAAAAGAACTTAATAAACTAATGATTATCTTGATGTATTTACATTGTCCTCTCAAATAAGGATATTTTCCAAGAAGAATCAGTTATCTTGGAACATTGATTAAGACGCGATGTATCCATTTATCAAACCATACATGGCGCGCGATCGAAGGCGCTTTAATGCAAAGCTTGTGAACATCACTCATCGCTCATACAACTCAAAGTGTTGGAGCGTCACGCTGTCATCGCAATATCAGAATGTCTCTCCTTGTCTCATCTCCATTACACATTCTCATCGCTTTGCCATCCTCAATTTGTCATACGTCTAGAACACCCGATATAGTAAAAGACACGGTCTCTAAAGTTATTTTCCGCAGACCGATATTGATGTTCTTCCTAGAACGCGCATTGTTTATCTAGAAAAAAAAAAAAAAAAGTAAAACTATGATAAACGTATAAAACCGTGATAAAAGTGTGATACAATAAAAACGTTATATATACTTGCTCCATGCGCATAGTCATATTTAATAGAATTATATAATAATAAAATATTATTCTATAGTTCGATATGTGAATCATAGAACTATGTGAAACAAAGAACATGCACACTGTCTCGGATGAAAAATTGCGATGCTTTATCATTACGTGATAATGGAAGGTCGTTCCGCCTCATCGCGCGCGTAAGAAGTATTAATTATCCTAAATGAGAAATTCTCACCCCCCTACGCCCCTTCCCACGCCCGAGTTAGGTATTCTGTGGTTAGAGCAATTTCTTAATGCAGCATTTCTTTAATGAAACTCATCTTCTTAAGATACTCTCTCATCTCTAATTTCTAGCGCTCTCGCGTGCATAACACATCCAGAAAGTTGTCAAATCATGCGTGTTAGAAGAATACCACTTTTTTTTACCGCATTTACTTCGATATCTTTGATTTAGAATGTTCCTTCGATTTGTACAGAGGATTGTAAGAAAACAGACGAGACGTACGTATCTTCATAACAAAATGCCAGCGCACGAACACGCATCATCCCTTGCTTTAATTTATTCCCGTCTAACGTGATAATAAAGTGCATCGCGAATTCTGTATCCGGGAAATCCTGGACGATCTTTCGTGAAAATCGGGGCGAGGGTACCTCTGGGATTGGCGAGAGAGAAAATAAAACTAGGAATCAGACGGGCACGGCGGGCACGACGCGTATCGCCGCCGAGAGGAAAAACCGGGCAGCGGGAGGGAAAAGTGCGACAGGTAGGCGGATTCCCGCAGGAACAACTGGAGATGTAAATCAATGGGTGATAAGGGCGGCTGTCCCATAGGAGGGGAGAAGAGTTGCTCCCCTGTACTCTACACACAAGTACTCGAAAGGAGAATGGAGAGACCGGGTGGCTCGGCTCGCGTACCAGGGAAAGGTGGATCCTTGCCCCATGGAAATGCCTCGTTTTCAAGAATTATTTATTCGTCGACTTTCGGACGAAAATTTTCTCTCTTAAGTGGCCCGCTCCACGGTTCCGTCGTTCTTCTTTCAGCCGCCTTTGCCGCCTCATCCGTAAACTCCCGCCAACCTCTTTTCTTCTGCCGTCGATTCTTGTGCCGTGCCGTATCTTAGGATAAGAACGACCCGATGGTGTTCTCGAAACTTCGATGAGTTTCGAGTTGAAGGAAAGCGTAGAGTCGTTCCGTGTGGATGTTATTTATTGAACAATCGTAAAAAGTTTTACGTATATACGCGTTTTGTTATTTAATAGTCGCGTTTTCGTGTTATATCAGGTTTTTTTTTTTACGACGAAGCAAAATACGCGTGCTCTTGTAATAATCTACGTGAATTGTTTGACATTTGCTTAAACAAATAACACTTGCGTGTGTGTATATATCGAAAATATTTCTCTCTATCCGAAACATTGTTTCGCTATTTCTACTAATTAAGTTATGAATTGAAAACTCTTCCGCGATATTATGTACATCACTTGCACATTGTTGCGGTGCACAGACCATTTGCACTTTAAACGCGACCGGGGCAACTGCAAATCGTGGCTGATTGCTTCGGGGATCTCTCGATTTCGACGAGAGACGTACGACTCTCTCGTTTGCGGAATTTAACATAGCGGTTAATAGCCGCGAGAGATAGCACTAACAGCGCAGGTGGTCGCAGATAAAACGCAATACATCGCTAGTGACACAGTAATTAGTGGTTGGAAATCGTCGTGATGCAGTGCCGCGAAAATTTATACTATTCTTTCGTATTTGTTTTTCTTCTTTGTCTTCTTTTTTCTTATCCCAATTTTGTTTTGCTTATACGAGTTCGATACTTCGACCTTCTTTCTCCAATTACATCTCCTTTGTACCACAGTTTGTAAAAATCACATAAAGTGAGCGAAGAAAAAGTGTCGCGAACGTTAGAATCATTGTTTTCTCTCTTCTCGCTATTCAATTAAGACGAAGATTATCGGCCTTTTGGAACTTACTCTCGAGTCTCCACTCACGTAGAGAGGCGAGCTTTCGTGTGATATATGCCGAAGTTCTATACGTGGAAATCGAGCCGCTTAGGTCGACGTGTCGTTTGTAACTTTAATGTCTGCGAATCGTAATAACGATCATTCCTTTGAAACATTGAGAATTCTTTTCTTCTCAATTATCTATGTCGTATAAAAAGAGAAAAATATAAACGTTATAATTAAATAACATTTTAACGTCAATGTCTCTTTGCCAAAAACACTTAAATGTCAATCGAGTTCGTTTTAATTCTTTTATTCGTTTGATCTTATTTTATACGTGAGATTGTGTTAAGTATGTAACTACTGTAAGAAATATTCTAGAAATATTGAGAAAATAACAGCTGTACGCATGCTAACAACACACTTTCTTACACGTGACAAGCGGCGGATAAACAACGTTCGCAAGCTTTCGGACTTGCCGAATTTGTCCGACGGTTACCTTGTTTGTGCCGGCGAATAGCGAACACCGGCGATCGCTTGCGAACACAACCGATCGACTTGGCCGTTTGTATCCGCGTATCATTGTTCGAATCATATAAACTCAGTTGTGCTATTCATGTGTAATTCTGTTCGCCTTCTGCCTCATCTTCGACTAAATCCTTACAATATGTTTAATCAAATTTAACTGTTCAGCCTGAAGTTGCTGAACTCTTTGTTTAAGTCATCGTTTAATGAGATTTCCTATTTATTGATATATGTCTGATCGTTAAATCCTACGCTCGCGCAATTCCACTGATGCGTCACGTCAGTCGTGCATCTCGTTGCGGCCATGCGATCAATCGTTGCCGCGAATTATTCAATGTTATCGTTATCATAAATTCGCCGCGTGTCCTGTTCACGCTCGCGTTTCCACGGACCACCCGGAATGATCTTGATAAATTATCGGGCTGGGGTTGCAATACTGTCGGCTGCACGAGACATAGACGCGAAATTTTTGTGCGCACACGCGTGTCAAAGCTATAGAAACGCAAACATATTGAAATATTCGAATCTTTTATGTGCGCGCGTGCTATGTTTCAATATTATAATCAAATATTGACGATACAGAGAACGTTATAGATATACTTTCAACGAACTAGCTGTTTTTGAAGTTTTTTCCCCTATTAAAAGCATATAGTATATTTTTATCAAATTAATGTGTGTATGTGCGCACCTGTGTGTTGGTTATATTGGCAAAAATTTTAACATATTGCGTGTGATACGTACATACAGATAATCTCGATATTTCCAACTTTTTTTATTAACACGCGACAGATATATTTGGTACGGCGTATATTATTCTCATGTTGTTTACATCGCAGAAATTTTATATTTTCGCGCGTTTCATTTTTATATTTGCATAGAATGTGTTGCTTCGGAGTTTATAATGCAAAAAAGTTTAAGGCGATAACTTTTATTGCGGACTTCTGCGCGGACAGAAATGTATAAGCGCTATGGTTAGCGGACGTGATAAAGTGATTCACAGTCGACCTATTTTTAATGTATTCCGACCGGGAGAACGAATCAATCGTTATTTTCATATTTACAAAAGTTGAATGTGTGCACAAGCAAAAAATAACTTATAATTTCCAATTAACTCGCATCAAAATAACTCGGTCTGCGCATACAATAAAACCGCGCGCATACACGAAGTTCGAGATAATTAATTAAGCGTTCCATTATTTTGTCACTCATAATTCATCTCTTCTTGCGCGTATCAGGGTTAATATATGTAAACGTACGCAATAATCCAATTTACACACCATCGCTACTTAGTATGTAAATACGAAATTGATGGTTATATGTGTGTTCGTAATTTAATTATTTTCATACACGCCACATGAGTGCATATGTGTCGACTGCATAATACAATTCAGCATTAGTCAACATTATTATGTGTTGTATATAATTTTATTCGATTTATTAACAGAGAAATAATCTGCCAAATATATTGTTACAATCTGCTTTGAAGTGTGTGTGTGTGTGTATGTGTGCTATAAAAGTTTTAACAAAAGAAAGCTAAGAGAGAGACGTGGTAGTTTTCTCGAGTTCGATAATTTAATATTTTAAACGCGCGAAATATTTCTCAGGAGAACGTACGATTTCATATTTTGTTTTCTTTCAAACGTTTCTCGAAACGCGCAAACAGGTCGTTTACTGTTGTTGCATTTGTTATATAAAAAAAAGATGCTTTTATATACAAAATATCACTTGAGTTCCGACCGCGAGGCCATAAAATACAGATATCTACAGTAGATACGATTTTGTGGACTCAGCTTTCCTAAGAAAGAGGAAAATTCGTTTCGTTGCATACTGAAATCTCCGACCACGCGGTCTTGACATGTACATCTTTTCCACGTAGAGTATTACGTCGTTGTAAATGATCATTTATCTCAGATTACAACGTTACTCCGTCGCGATATTCGGTCGTGATATTTTTTTAATACTTGCTCTTAATATGACTTCAGAAACACATTAACGTTACATAAACGATTTCACCGTGAAAACTCAGTTTGGAAGAGTACACGAGAAAGTTTCCGTAATCTTACTATGGCGAGATAAAAAGGGCGGAAAAAAAGATGAGTTAAAAAATTCACTCGTGTCTGGTTTGAACTGAAGAAAAGTTTGCTTGTTCGAATAAAAAAAAAAAAAAAAAAAAAAAAAAAAAAAGAAGCGGCAATGAAGGCGCTACGTGAGGTTCGTAGGTAACATTTAAAATGTTTCGAATGAGTGACCGAGGCCAGGCAACTTTTATCGGATAACAGTATATGTGGCAGAGAAATTTTTCAAAGAAGCTTCCATTATGTGCAGCACCTCGCGGAGATTGGACTGCATCTTTTACAATCGGTCCGTGAATATTTGAGGTTCTCTGCGAAGCGGCAATACGGTCGAACATATCCAAAGCGCGGAAGTTCTGCAGGGAATATCAGGTCAGAGACATTCAAATGAAGTGAGGAAAATTGTTATTCTTTTTTTTTTTTTTTATGGTTTTAAGAATTTTATTCACACTCCATATGTGTGTGTGTGTGTGTGTGTGCTTCGATTAGGATAACGCGACAATCATCTTACTTCTCCGAAATTCTGCGCTTCTACGCGATTCTCGTTCTGTTCAAAACGAATTTTCATTGAAGCACACTCGCGATTATTTAATAACGTGGCGATATTACCATTCCTCGATTTCTGGAATTAAATTATCCTGAAACGAAGGGAATCCATCAACTCTGTAACCCAGAAAGTATAACTGAATTTTAATGATCCATATGATTATCACTGTGATAAAGGTCTCAATTTTCACAGTGTAATAATAATGATAGTATCGAAATCTGTTGAAATAATATCTGAAATTCTTTTTCGGCGATTCTTCTTTCTTCTCTTTCTTAGTCTCTTCTTTCTCGTCAAGTAATTCATCTTTTACATCGTTTTGCAGCTTTTGTCCTCCTGTTCACAATAGATATAAAAAAATTAATAGCTCGAAGAAATATTACAACATTGAGTAATTAACGTTTACTTTGTCCGGTGGTTTCTTCAGCATTTTCCATGATGTGATGATATATATTTTCCTACAAGCAATAATAATTTTCTAGTTAACGTTAATTTGCTTTTGAAACACAATTGAAAATGTTGAGATAAAAAACGTAAAACATTTTGTTTTTTTTAACGCGGTGATATACATATAAAAAACAATTTTTTTGTTTGAAAAAATACAATTTTTTTGTCATTGTATTATTTCACATCGCATATCTGTTTTTACTTCAGATTTGTTGATAAATGCTTGATTTATCTGCTTACCTGATTCTAATACGGATAACGTGGAATTGTGGCAAAAATCACAAATTTCACAATATATCTTGCAAAAACACGCGTAACAGCACGAATCGATCTATACCACCTTCGTACAAGAAGAATCGCGTGAAAATTATACTAATTACAATTTTTACCAAAACTGCAAAAATAATTTTTTTTTTTTAATGAAAATTCAGAGAAGCAATTTTGTTGTAACTATAACAAATCGTGACTAAAGCGTTGACTTTAAGCAAGCCGATGTCGAACTGGCGAATTGCAACGTGAACTTCAAAACGCCGTGGCGTAACTATATATCGAACTTTTCATTTAACGATGTACTTGAAATCATATGAGCTGTTTCGCAGACACGAATAGACACGCGTGTGTACGTATATAAACGTATACATATACGAACTTCTCACGTCGTATCTGTGAGAACACTATCGGCTGAAATGACGACGTAAAGGCGCGCAGCTGTTAAACACAACTTTATGCCGAATAGATAGCGTTGGCCACCGTCGATATACCGCGTTTTCCGCGTTTTAGACACGGGCTTATGTGTTCGCGGTAAAGATCTCTCGTAAAACACCCACGTTAATCGAAGTATTTTCACCTTGCGAAAGTAACAGGAAAATTCTGTTGTTTCCAAAGAAAACTTTAATTCGGATTTTAATTAACATTAAAACGCAATGATAACGACATTTTAACGTATAAAGTTATAACAAAGACACAAAGATTTTTCTGACTTTAAACTAGATAGAAAAAAGAGATTAATCTCGTACAAACACACACAGAGTTTGACTAATATTCGTGCGTTTAATAATACATATTAACCTATAACATATGAGAGAGACTATTAGATAATGTTTATATTAATTTTGTCGAGCATTTCTATACGATGCGGTCGGCGGGGTCAATTAGAGTAGTCTGTTTTCTTAATTAGAGAAACAAGCGGTCAACAAGCGATTCATAGTCGCCGGAGCGCTACGAAACATTTCGAAACGCACGACAAAGCCGACTCACACTGAATGAAAATTAAACCAGCACTTTAACGTCCGCTTCGCAGAGAGACAGATAATTACGAGGATAGAGCTTGGGAATTATATTTTTGCATCACTTTTCTTCTCTTATTATAGAAAACAATAGGCTGGCGTGGGATTCTCCTTTTTTTTTCTCTCTCTCTCTCTTTCTTCAAAATGTCACTTCGTGACAGAGCTCTTTCGATAGCTCGCCGGAGAATTCAAGGTGAATCGAATCTTGAATTTTTCACAAGCTCCCAGAGGTCTAACAAGCAAAAACACCTCTTTCCATATACTTCTCTGGTCTCTTTTTGCAAACCCCATGACTCAGTAGAACAAAAAAAAATCTGTGAAAAGTTTTCTCTCTCAATCTCTCTTTGATATTTAATACATTCCTTCTGTTTGCTATAAAATACCAGAATTGTCGTGGAATATCGATGAACCGCGTGTGCAACGTTAACCTCGCTCGCTATCGGTTATTTGTATATATATTTGCCGTGTTTTTGTATCGTATCATTATAAATTTATGCCGGGATAATACAGTTTTTACGTAATACAATGTGTAACTCGACATCAAACATTTTGTTAAACAAGTATTGTTTTACATGTAAACATAACAGTCCGGCCGCCGCGCCGGTCCACCGTCTGATCACAAAATGACTATTTCCACTTTATCTATTCTGTCCGAGCGAAACCAGAAGTGCTCTTTGTTTCTAACGTTTGCTTAACGTGCTTCACCGCTGTAAAATACATATAATACGTTCATTAACTTTGAAAATTCCTCTCATGTCGAGCATCGCGCAATTCACGTGATTACCGCAAAGAGGATTTCAAAAGTTGAAATATAGTTTCCGCAATATGATCTTTGTTTTCTGTGTACCGTTTGTTTACATGTCACGGGCTCATTTCCGGCTTTATGCAGGTTCTATTATATTCATGCAACTCGTTTATTTGTTTTGATACATAAATAAATAAATACTGTATTATATGTACATATTGCACCGATTTATTTATCGAAATAAACTTCGAAATCATATGTTTTCTAAAAAACAAAATAAAAAACGATTTTCGCGCAAACAAAACGCAAATCAAACTCTAGCTTCAATTAATCAAATTAATGATTCAGCCAAAATCTTGATAAGAACCGGCAGAATGATTCATATAAGCTTTCTTTTACTAATTTGACCGATATCTATTTCCGAAATGCAAGGCGGTGGCGTGTCGCGACATCAAGAGACGCTATTAAACGAACTGTGCAGATCGTCACGTCTCGGAACTAATCGAGTTGTCTATCGATTGCTGAAAGCAACACACGAGATTTCGAGTTTCGACGATATTCGCACGCACATGACGCACATATGTACATACACGCACATATAAATTCCATATCGCACACGCGCGCGAGTGCTCTTTTGAGATTATCGGATCGAACAATGTTGTAATATAAGCGGCTGTGACATACGTTACTTTTGCCTGTATATTCTTTAATAGTATGTTTTTGTTATCGCTATGAGGTACACGTGACAACTAAATCGTCAACGAATCCGATGATAAACGTCCGAGTAAATGCGCGCTCGTATTCGACGGCGAGACGACACTCTTTTCGTGCAACGGCTTGAAATTCAACTATAACGCCGGGGTGCTCATATTGTGTACAAAGTTTAAGGCTTATTGCGACGCGGGCTTTCACGAAAAACGACGGAGATTTCGTCGACGGCGCGTGACTCGGATGCGATACGAAGGATCGTCTCCTTCGGAAAACTCGAATTTCTTTTCGCTTCTCGATTTCGTGTCAGTCTATCCTCCCCGGTGATTTCGATAACTCTTTTTTCGTCTTTTTAATGCGTTACGATCAAAATGCCACGACGCGGGGGCATCGATCCGGCTGCCGTGCCCGCCGACGACGACGGATATATGTCCGGGACATTTGTTTTCGCAACGATCGATACTCTCGGAGCGAGGGGGAGAGGGAGAGATCGCGCGAGAGAGCGGCCAACATTCGCGTGCCAAATGATAAATACTTGATCTCGACAGCGAACGCGCGAAGACAGAAAGTGCGATAAAGTCACGGATAACATCGGCGAAATAAACGCACGTACGTTTCGATACGAGATTATCCGTCTTGTTTTCACATATTCGGGAAACACCGGAGCTTTTATTCGAATTTTTTTTAGCACGTTTTTTTTAAAGCAAACTCTTTCCTTCCTTTGTAATACGTGGACCCGGAATAAACAGTTATATATTTTTTTTCATAAATTATAATATAAAAAAAATATAAAAACGTGAAATATCTCACGAAATATCATGGAATATCTCATGGAATCACGGTATAAATTTGCAATTGTGTGTAGTTTGACATTGTATAACGCTCTAGTGAACGACGGATATAAATATTTACTTATTTTAAATGAGAAACACACAATAGATTCTCTCACTTTGATGGAAACTCGTTCTGCCGATACTGTCGATCGATCGCATAGTCTTCGTTAGTTTTAGATTTCTCGATTGACTTTTTAAAAAGACTGACGTGACATATTCGCTCGAATGCAGATCATATACCTGCGATCGTAGTTATTGGCAGTCAGGTGGTAGGTGTATATGTGCCGGATCGCGTGGCAGAAGAGCAACGGTACGTATAACTGGTACAGAGAGCCAATAAAAGTCGGATAGAAAACGATAACGAGCTCTCGTCAATGATTCCATACGGATATGTCTATTACTTTCATCCTCGTTTTCTGATCGCTCGTTTATTTCGGTGTTATTCATTATTTTCGTCTCCGTCGTGCATGCTGCGCGAATGTTTGCTTCGGCTTTTTTTGGCATCGCGTATATGTATATATATACCAGTTACATAACACACACAGATTGATATTTTTTAAAACATGCCAGCTGCAAGCGACATCGCGCGATATTGTTGCACGTCACCGTTCAAATAGAACAGAATAGTTGTGCAAAAAAAACAAACAACAAAAAGCAAACAAACAAAAAAAAACAAAGAAAACAAAAACAAAACTAAAGTTTACCCGATTAAAAAGTGATGAAAACACCGGTCGGAAGTTTTACTTCGGTCTCGTTTCGGAATTGATAAATTTTCGAGTGTCTCATGAGAGAAAGAGAGAGAGAGAGAGAGAGCCGGATAAGCCATGTGTATACTCGGCGACTCATCGATTATCTACGTTCTTGGAAATTATTACTCCGCTCTGATAATTCGGAACGAACCCGAGATTCGAGAAACGATTTAATTACCGTGAGAAGTTCCAGAGTCTTAAAGACGCGCAATTTCTAAGGTAATGAAAGAGTCGTAAAGAAATCGTCGAAGCTTCGGGTAACGGCTTTTATCGGAGATATTGGAGTTTAAGTGAACTGAATTGTACTCAAAAGCAATTTTATATCGTGTTTGTGTGTTTATATAATTGATATATTGCGCAGTGAAAGAAAAGAGAAAATTATAGCGTAATAATAGAAACGGCTGCTTATCCGGCTCTATAATTAATTGCGTGTGTGATCAAATGCTCTTCCACACACACATATACACACACATATATATATATATATATATTCCTGGCGGAAAACTGCCAGAATATCCTATTTTGAATAAAGCCGTCGCGCTCGCCGTAGCAATTTCGTCTCAATTCGTTCGAGGTTGCCGCGGAGAGTTACTGTGGCTTTTCCTCGGTCGGCGAATCTCCCCGGATGCGTATAGAACGCAAAATAGTTCGCTCTCTCGTTTCCGCTCGGAATACTTTCCGCATAGTTCCGACGAATTACGCGGGTATGTACTATACTTGGCAGTGCGATTTAAATAGTTCGAAGGGATTTGCCGCGGAAAAATCCGATAAGAGCTTCTTTAGCGTTCTCCGTTTGACGATTTCGAGCCCTGCAATTCCTACAATTTCGCTCGCGCCATCCATTCCTCTTTTCCTCCTTTCAACTCCCCGTTCCTCACCCTACCCCTTCAAGGCACTACGAATCTCCGCGCCGGCAAAAGTAAACGGGCGGGCTACTTTGTCCGTAATATTTAATGATCTCCTCTTTCCGCACTCTCTCTTCGCGTTCGACCTTTGGAAAGCGCGTAATAGGAATCTTGAATACTAATTTATTTAAAGCACAGAGTGTCGTTAATTGAATCGTTCGATAGCGCGGCGTTACGGCAGCGTGGAAAAATCCGATTTTCTTAAAGATCTTGTCTGCCACAATCGAGCGCTACATGAAAGAGAAAGAGAAAGGGGACAAATATCTTCAAGAACGAACACATATAATTTACAATAGATGCGTATATCATCTATGTACTTGTATTTTATGGATAAAACGATAGAAAGATAGATACGTAGAAAGTTAAGTGTGTAAATTAGCTTACTTTGTGTATTATAAGCCGCTAGAGCCAAAGAAAACAGCGAATTAGATCGGAGCTTCGTGAGACGTAAACGGTTGGCGAGAATAATTAAAAAGTGTGTTCGTGCCGTCAACGCGGCGATCGACGGCGAGTGATCTTCGTGGCTGCCGCTTTTTAACGGGGAAATTTTTCCCTCGCGATTTTACTGGCAGTTCTGACTTCTCCGCGAACTCAACGTGCCGGCAGGTATTTTTTTCGTGAAAAGCAAGCGCTCGAATTGAGTTGGGAATTACGTGGCCCCCAATTAAATTTCTCCATCCGCTTGCTGGTATGATTCGAAATCGATACCGGTATCCGAATGACATCGGCTAATGATGTCGATGAACTGATTCGATGAGCACAAATCGATGTAAAAAAAAGTGGAAATTGAGAGGAGAGTTCTTCCGATATGAAGCTCTTATGTTTCTTATTAACTTGCAATAATCTTTCTTTCTTTCTTTTTCTTTCTCTCTTTCTCTCTTTCTCGGAAAGAAATTGTTAAGAAGAGAGATTGTTTTTATAAGAAGAGTATAAAAATTTGCAGTATATTTTTTACTGAAGTTTATTTATTATACTCTTTTAAGAGAAGCTTTGATGTATTATTTTGCAAAAAAACCGTCATCTTTTAGTTCGGTTTTAATAAGTTGGAGAAGATATTTATTGTGTGTTTTTTTAAATGTTTATCTTGTGTATGGCTGTTTTCTTCACAGAGTGCGTTAGAAATACGGAAGATGATTGCACTTGAGGAGAAAAAGACACACAGCAATCAAGTAGAACAGTTCTAGCGAGCCAAACGAGGAAGAACTGTTTCGACTTGAAAGAGACCGGCCCATCCAACCGGAAAAATGCAACGGATTCGAACTCGCGACCTCCTCTTACTCACAGCTCTCCTACTCAGGCCGCGAGACCACTGGGCCGGTCTTCGTTTTAATAAGTTTATCTTTTATATTTTTATATCAAAAGAAGAGAGAAAAAAGAAATCTTATTTGCATTTATTTTTATATAGCTAAACATATTGATTTTTGTTTAAAGATTTCTTCAAAGATATTTGCATAATATATTAATTCATTGATTGTGAGAGGAAGAGAAAGACTGTGTGTATGTGTGTATATATGAATGTGTATATGTGTGTGTGTGTGTGTTTGTAATATACAATCTTCGTACCTCTGTTTCTCGAATGAGTATTTCTCGTTAAAGCGTGATACAACTCCGTTCGTCGATTCTACTGGTAATTTAACTTCCGACGGTACGCCGGCGACAAAGTTAAATCGAACCCGAATGAAGGCCTTCAAGCGTGTTTCTACACCAACAACGAGAATAGAGCCTAATCGTCAGAACGAAATTTACTGCATTTCATATGTCGCGAACCGACTCTCCAGAGCAATTATTACAGAAAAACATAGTTTTATTTATTTTTTATTTATTTTTTATTCTTTTACGCGAGAGAGAACTTTACGTCATTTTACAATGTACAATATTTTCAGTAAAACTACTGTTTATTAAATTTACTCCTTCCCCTCTTCTTTCGCGTATTTTTCTGGCATTTTAATACGCAGTCACACAATTGGCTTTACGAAATATTTCCGGAATATTTTCATTTTGATGAATAAACAATCGCCTCTGAAAAGGAAATTGTACGTCATTACCACTCACGCGATTAACGTAAAAAGATCCCTTTATACATACTTGATTAACTTGCGCGACAAAGGGTCGCTTATCGCATCGACACCTCATGTAAATGAAGATTGAATTTTCGTTGGTCAGCCTTCCATTTTCAATAAGTACTTAACCAAGCGTGCAGCCTTCTGCATGTATGTACATTTCATCGATCTCTCGGTTTGAAAATTCACTTAAATAATATATGTATATATACGGAACAATGTCATAATCAATACTCATGAATGTAACACGTGATTTATTGTGTGATTTAAAAAAATATTATCTCACTTGGAGTTTCACTTTTGGCGATTTTTCGTCGCGTCAAGATATTCCGTTGTTTTCTGCTCTTTCGCGTATATATATATAGTATATACATATACATATATATCGTTATTTCGACGTTAGAGAAACGCACCGAGATTCTAGAAAAGACTTGGCACGGCGAGTAGATCGTTAATCGGGAGAAAAACTGTTGGCAACGTTAACTCGTAAATCAGGACAGCTAATATATGGATTACCATGCCGCTTCGGGTGTTAATACACGATCGCTACAATGTGCGACTAATTGTAAGTTATATCACACACGCTCCGATGCATTATCGCGCGAGACACTCGCGTCTCTATTCGCGTTGCGTTCTATTTAAAATAATATCTTCAATTTTGTGATAAACATTAATTCATTGATAAATTTAATGAAAACTTTTTTGGCAAATTCAAATAAGACAGAGAAGAAACGCGACGAAACGAAGAAACATACCGAAGCGAATATTTCAATTTCTCGAAAGCTGTAGAGTTTTAGGAGCAATTGCTTTAGAACGGTTTAACTACTTTAATTAACTTAAACTTTCGCTGATTCTTTGTTCCCCTCTGATATTGCGACAGTGAAGAGATAAAGAATCAGTTAAATTATAATCGAAGTGACGCCCGCGGCGTAACCGAGTTTAAGAGAGTAATCAAGTTTTTGGTTAATCTCATGAACGTAACTGTGCATGTATTGTGTACCTCGTTGACAAGGCAATACCGACGTTGCATGAAATTAGTTGGACTTGTGCTTTCGACCGTAAATTGATTTGTACTTCCATGTTCGCGAACCAACTTGTACCGGATATATGTACATATATATACATGATGAATATTATTCGGATTAATGTTCAAAATTACAAGCTGTGGATATATACGTGCTTACATCGATTTCGAATTTCAAGTAAATCATTCAATATATAATCACGCATCTCGTGTTTATATCGCGGTCCCGTTATATGACATATCGGGTGACAGTAACTGCGATATTAAATTTTGAAGGGCGATCTGCGGAGGAGCGATATTACGAGCGCTCAGCTCTGAAAAATGATCACAGGAAAAGAGGGTTCTTCTAGTCTGTCAAAGGCAGTATCTTTCCCCGCAAAATTCTTTGAAATTTTATTCCCTCTGTATAACCCTGAGAGACAAAAAAAAAAAAAAAGAGCAGATCCTGTAATTTCGCAGCCGCTCGCAGAATTTCATATTTTTCTGTACGCAAACACGAAGATACACGTACACGAATATGCGCGTGAATTACTTATCAGAGTTTTGTTTAATGATACGTCGTGTAATACGGTTTGGATAACGATGATAACGTAACGATTTCCGTAAAGGTTGAAAAGCTCGAACGAAGTAAGATTATCTAAACGTGGGTTTAACCGAGACCACTCGCATATCGTTCGAACAAATGAACGAACGACGAAGGTTGAAAGCCGGCGGACAAAAGAAAAACATGAGAAAATCCTTATCGCCATTTTGACCACTTCCATTCTTCCTTCCACGTCGAATGAGTCTCCATTCGAAATATTTAAATGTGCGACTTTTCGCTTTATCCTTACCGTCGTATTCTCAGAGATTTTTTGCCTCTTTTTTTCTTCCTTATTAGGATTAACTGGCGATATTATTCTTCAATTTGGATTAAGTTCTTTCTTCCTAAGTATCGCGGACTTTCTGAACTCTGGTCTAGCATATTAAGAAAGGTGCGTGTGTGCATGTGTGGGTGAAAAAATAGAAAATTCTACGAGTTTTTATCTTAAAAAAGAATATGTTTCGCAATTGTTCGAAACCGATTTGATTTTTCTCGATATGCGCTGTTAAGTACAAAAATCCAAGTGATCCGTATGCGCCACTTCCGAGATTCGGAAATGAAATAATCATTTCGTAATCTCTTGTGTGTTCAGTATCTTACGTTGCTTTTAAAATGTAGATAGAGCAGCAATACGAAATATATATATATATATATTCTTTCTACGTTCTTCCTATATTCGTTCAAATGTAGAAACAAAGGCTTTAATAGTGCCACATTGTGAAGTTCCGTCTCCACTTCGAAATTGTTCGGTGGTTAACTTAAAGGATATGATGCGATTATAGTTACATTGTCATTCCGCGGTGACCTGTTTACGGAGCTACGCGTGCAACTAGTAGGATAGCGAAGTAAGTTAGAAACATAGTTTGGAGCCCAACTACGAATTACCAGCTCGATCTCGTGCGTATACGTTCGTCGGATAGCTTTCCATTCGTTGTTTTCACAGTAAACCGTTTTCTTTGGACAACTATTTAAATTGTGCGAGTTTCTGCGAATCGACGTTATTTGATGAAAATTTTTGTGGCAGTTTGTTCCTTCGCATAACCGTTCGATTATTTGATGAGAGAGAAAGATAAAGATAAAACGACGAAAAAAAAACTAATTATAACGTGTGTTTAATTAATTTTATATAACGCAACAATGGAATACGAAGTATTTCAAAATTGGATTACATGTAATTTGCTTTGGCAACATTTTCGATTAAGTAAATCAAACCGCGTGACGGTCAGGATCTTCTGCATCCGCGCATCGGACGGGACGGGGCACGACGCCATCGACATAGCACTTAGATTTATCGAAGAGCCGGTATAATTGAAAAAGGAGAGTAACAACGATGATTTAATGCCCGTCGCTTTTTACCCGCGTACGACCGTTCATTGCCTCAAATCGACTCGAGGGAGCCTCTCGGAAATCGATAGCTCTCTCTTTTTCTCTCTCTTTCTCTCTTTCTCTCTCTTTCTCTCTCTCTCTCTTCTGCGGACTATCTCGCACTCGATTCGATCGTTCTATTGTTTCATCTCTCAGATCAGAAAAATACGAAGGCGTGATGTAAAGGCCATTAACTGCCGTATACGAGTACATAGTCTGAGATTTGTTTTGAATCTGACAGAATCCAAGTATCCGTATATTACGGATAATTGTGACGTTTGAAATTCAAGTTATTCGAAGTATCTAAACAACAGAATGCCGAAATGTGTGAGGCCTGTTCTACAACAATGTTGTATGTCGGACATGGCTGGTCTCACGTCAAAATTCGGATCGAAACTGGCCGTAAATATTGGATCATCGGCTTCGACACAGGTGAGACTAACGATATCTGACAACGACATGAAGGTACGACTTACTGTAGAACAGGCCTAATGGATCCGAGTCAGATCTACTTGGATGCATTCACAAGAGTGGTGCAAAATTAGTACTTCAGCATTAAAATGTTTTAGTTCTGTCGCTTTGTTTTTGCTAATAACGCTACGATAATTATTAACAATACAGAACACTTTATTAAAGTCACTTTACGCACTAAAAAAATTAAATAGTTTACTAACGAAGTTATTAACGAAGCAGGAAGTTTTCTACGACTTTAAAAAATTGCACATGTCGCTGTTACATTTTTAATTTCATAACGCAACAGTGTCACATTCGTTATCCACGTGGATGGTTTTCCTTGCTTGAAACATTAACTTGCTCCTCGCCACTCGAATTCCTTTTTTTTTCCGTCCTCATTTCCAGACTGCTGCTGCCGATACACAGGAGAGGAGTTCCGCAAGACAGGGAACTCTCCAGGCAAGGAAGCCGCGCGAATTATCGTAGCGACGATAAATGGCGGCGCGTCTTGCTTTTCTTCGAGCGCGCGCGCGCCAGTGTATCTCGTAAGTGATTTACATCGTTCTCCAATTTCGGGTCTTTGCAGTAAGTACACTTAGGGGCGTTATTCTCTCTCTCTCTCTCTCTCTCTCTCTCTCTCTCTCTCTTTCTCTCTCCTTCTCATTCTACCAGTTCGCTCCTCTGTAACCCCCGTCTTCGCGAGGGCGGCGAAGCCGGGTGTGATAAGGCTGTAGAGAGGGCGGAATAGCGTCGTGAGGAACAGTGAAGGAGGACGGAGAATACTCGAGGGTTGTAGGGTGGCGGATCGCTTCTACCGCCGTTGGGTTTCTTGTAAGCCGGTAATCTTCGGTAAGTAACAAAACACGCGGCTGAGCTTAGGGCACGACGCTCCAGGAATTCTCCGGGAAACTCCATGTATATCGGCTCGTCGTAAGGCGTTAGTGCAGCATTTGATGCAATTCGCACACGCGAGATTGCGCGCTTTTCGTGTGTAATAGTTTTGCATGGCTTTAAAGCCGAGGATTACACTGCTGTTTCTTCGTGCTTGTACAACTACGTTAGGGAACAAATATTAAAAAAAAAAAAAAAAAACATTTTATTATCGTTCTTGCGTTCTTATTCTTTATTTTTTAATATCTTTGTTTTGATTTTTTGCGATACTATGTAGATTGTTTCTTCTTCTAGTGCAAACCTGACAGGTTTTTTTTTCTGTTTGCTATATTTTTATTTTACGACAAGTCGACCACACTGTTTTGATATATTTTTTTTTAATTGTTTCGTATTCTATCGAGGGAAATTAAAAAGTAAAATTATCACAACCAGAGTAATTTACAAAAAAAAAAAAAAAACTTGGATCACTCGTCACATTGTTTGTGAAAAAGAAGTTTTTCACATTTTTACCGCGTTCTGGCACTCGGGAATGAAGAAAGCGCTAGGAAATAAGAGAACGGAGAGCGCGCGTAAAACAGCAAAATAATCCTCGGCCGTCGGTATTAAAACCAAATGCATTTATAACCTGCGAGCTGCCAGTATCTCCTGACTGAACAGACGGCAACGGTTGTTTCTTCCCCACCTCGGCAACGACGTTGGACATACTCAAAACGTGTTCCGCTACGTGTTCAAGCTCGGAATTTCTTCTCTCTTCCTATTTCTAGTTTATCTTCGCGCCTTTCAGCATCGTCGACGGCAGACGCGCGAGCGTATCACGCCGTGTGCAATGAGATTACGGTGCGCAGAAATTATTAATCTTCTTCATAAAGTAATTATTTTCTAATGGAAGATATTTCTCTCGCGCGCTACATTATGTTTGTTTATTACATTATATCCGAATTTGTGTATGGTACATAATATCCCGAATAACAGAACAAAAAATGGCAAAATTCTATACGCGATACAAAATTTACACACCATCGTAATGTAAATTACAAAATATTATTTTATTAAAGAACTACGAGAGAAAGAGAGGAAAAGAGAAAAAGAGAGAGAGAGAGAATGAGGAAGGAGATTCTTCTCGTTTAATATCCTGGTATACACATACATCATTTATTATCATAACCATTTATTCTTACTACGGTTTTAGCACATAGAGCGGAATGTAGCGTGTATTTTAAGGTTTTTGCTTCAAGATTCTTGTTTCCATAAGGAACACGTTTCTTTCACCTGTACGTTTCGTTATATATACGTATGTATAGTGCTGTTCAATTTTCTTTCTAACGCCACTACGTCCGTGCTCCGCACGTTTTTCGTAATGTGCCTTCGCATTCTCATAGATGCTTGTAATTAAACTCTAATTGCCGGTGCGCCATCGTTCCGTGCGCGCGCTCGACTCTGACGACGAGAAGTTCCGTGCAAAAAGTAAAGAGAGATGCATATCTCGCGCGCTGCGCCATGACGCGCCGCCACCGCGTGTCCACGAATGAATACTCTCTAGTCGAGTGGTCGCAGCTGCGCTTCGCCCGAGATGAGTTCCGGAAGGGTTGTGTAAATGATGACGGTGGAAAGTCGACGCTCGCATTGCGCGAAAGGTTAATTGTCTCCGTTCGATTCTGCCGATTACACGAGACCACGTCTCGATACGCGACAATTTCGTTTGATCGCGAACGAACGAGAAATCAATTGATCTACATGATATTGGAACGTCTCGCGAAAGATACACAGTGACACGTGCACAGAGAAAAAAGAGTTTTGCGGCAAAATCGTCAGTGCCGAGACGTTTCGGAAATTTGAAACTGCGATCAATTCGATATATACATATATATATTGCGATATAAAGTATTTTAAAGTTGCTGGTGAACGCGTCTGATTTTATATATCGATCTAAATTTAGTTTGTCGCTAAATTGAAATAGCTCGCGCGCTTAACTTTCGCAATTTTAAATACTTTACTTTGCATATTATTTTTATACGTACGCGTGTATAACACGGTATTACGTATTCACGAGGCGATATCGCGTATATTGTACTATAAATGGCATGTACATGTAGATCGTCGCGTATAGTATTCACGTGACATAGATATACCATGTACCCGCACGTCGGGA
Organism: Pseudomyrmex pallidus; assembly: GCA_014825455.1. Lineage (NCBI taxonomy): Eukaryota > Metazoa > Arthropoda > Insecta > Hymenoptera > Formicidae > Pseudomyrmex > Pseudomyrmex pallidus. The sequence goes on along the minus strand of QVNV01010074.1, from coordinate 18,475 downwards.
ACCGGGGACCAGGTAGATGCAGCAGTAAACGCGATGGATTATCCAGGCCATTGCTTAGTAAATCTAGCAGATCCTGGCAAATCGCGCTCGTTTCCCGAATTCACTGTGCCACCGGCCGATATTTAAACGGTACGACCGATTTAGTGCCGCGACAGTGGTATACATAGTATAAACAGCGAGTCATTTAACGAGCTAGCTCGTTAATCACATACCTGTTAACCCTGTTAACCACATTGTGTTACAACGTCGTCGGCGTATCCCTAGAAAGTGCCCGCAGTTCCCACGCGCGCGTACATGTTCACAAAAATTTCACCAATGTGTACTCGGAAACTGCACGGTCTCTGATCATTAATTATCGTTACTCCCTGAGAGTTGCGTTTTACGTTTTCGAACGAATATAGAGAAGAAACGCACGGAAGAGATAGCGAGCCAGAAGAAAATGAATGCAAGGGAAAATCGCATCGAAATGTAATTTAATAAACGATTATTAACAAAAAATTTATTAAATTAAAATGTTTTAAGATTACATCTCGCAAACGTGTACACACGCGTGTATATATCGCAATAATTAAAATTTGTCATTAATTGTGTCATGTTAATGATATTATCCTCGCAGTATACGCAATAACTATCTATAACGGGGTCTGGCTATAAAGGGAGATAGATGAAACGCCATCCGGAAATTTTGAGAGGATCTATTATAATTATTATAGTCTATCGATTGTTCGCGACGCATGTTTCTATCCCTCCGCTCTCTTATCCCCGGCGATCGTTCCCCCGGAATCGTTCTGGCCCTTCCATGTCCGGGAGTGTTTGGATGCCGGAATCAATTGCGTTAGAGATTACCACGTTTGATTCAATTTCGAGTTCTGGCTGAGCTTAATTTATTGTCGTTCCGCCTAACACTCGCGCTGTTTGGCCACGGACTTTGCTCTCGTCTAGTTATACGCGTGCTTATACGCGAAGCGTGTACGCGATATACGCGTGAGAACATGGCCGATTGCATAATCACGAAACAGCGAAATATAATCCCTAATTTTCGAGCGCGCAAAGCGTCGAAACATAACAACGAGATGAAGCGCGAGATAGATCGAGAAAGAAACGTATATATAGGTATGTGCGATCCATTCTCCTCGAGAGAGAGAACGCGTTTCACATACCTATTTTATAAATATGAAAAAACCAAAAAAATAAAAGACGATATATCACATCCGGCGCCATCATCGAGTATTTCAGATCCAAACGATTTTACGATCTTTATATGAGCGAGAGATAGCTCTGATAAAATTGGTGGTTTACCTTTTCGCATAAAAATTTCAAGCTGCGCTTTAGCTCGATTTATAGTACACCGAGTGAAATTGAATTACGTGATTATAGCCGCGGTAATCAAATATTTGACTTCTGCATTTATATTACTCTGCGTTCTGTGTATTCTCATTTTGTATATAAGCGTAGCTTTAAAATGTTCCGTCATATAATAAGCGCGCATATTATTATTTTTCTTACATTTATCCGTAAGTAAGAGAAGGCACGAAGAGATAAAAATGTTAATAAAAAATACACAAGATCTCAGATACAGAAAAAAAGAAAAAAAAAGAAAAAAAAACGAGCGACAAACTGGAGCCATATTACGTAGAGCGTATTACTCGATGCGACGATAAAACGGCGCTTTAATTAAGCATTAAATCGTGAGTATGCATTTTCTGAAAATAATGCAAGGCGTGCCAGTGATATACACGACAAGGTGTGACTGTACGTGTGCCGCTCCATTTAGTACCGATGGAAACCGGAAGTTCTTCCTGCATAGCGTCGGAATTGCGCGGGTCGAGGGTTGACGCAAAGTCCCAGCAATTAACACGAACGTTTAATTAAGCATCCCTCTGGCTAGGTGCACGTAGACGCTGTTATTCTCACATACCTGAAGCCGAGATATATCGTTACTACTAACAATTACTCCAACGCGACTGCATAGATAGAAGATTGTCTTTGAGACGTTTCGAATTAATAGAGCAGCTTTACTTGTCCTTTTGCTAATTACACGACGGTAAATCAAACTTTTTGTCACCTCGCAGAATTAACGGCCGTGTACGTACATCGTTTGCGATATTTTGTGCGAACGTGTTAAAATTGTATCACATCACATCTTATTTTTATTCGATGAGCAAAATGATAAATTTTAGAAAAGAGTGAGGTGGAAGACAGATTGAATATAAATGTTTCACTTTACGTCGTCCTTCTTTTTTTTTTACGACAAGACAATGATAAATGTGGTCACATAAATACACTTAAGTGAGACTCACGTGAAAAAAGCTTGTATAAAGTTACATATTGTTTCATAAGAACGGAATAAGATTGGGCAAGCGGTGATGGAGGTTAAGCGGCGAGAGGTAATATTTTTTCATGACGTGCCGTGACTATTGAGTATCGTTTTTTTCGACCTAAACGGCAATAAGGGAACAATAAAGAATAGTTTACGACAATTGTGGGAGTGCTCGATAGGGAGCGCGATAGAGAAAAACAATAATCACCACAAAACGGCATCACAGATATAATACGAATTTTATTTCTTGTAGATTTTTTTTCTTTTTTAATTTTTTTAACTTTTTTTCTTTGTATCGCGCGATGTTACATGTACTTAAACGTTGTACAGGTTATTTTATAATTTTAGTATATTTAATATATTTTACATGCGCGCAAAAAGTTTGAAAGCTCGGGTTTGCATTTGAAATTGATTTCATGAGGTTGCTAGACGTGACTACAAGTTTGTAATTTTCGTGCTTGCGTAGCCGCTTCGCCACCGTAGCCCCGTGGTGAATCGCGCTTAGCGTATTTACCGAAACAATATCAACTTTCAGTTCGTTACCGATATAATCGTAAATTGCTATTTAAGTAAAGATTAGAATACTTTAGCCCATGCGTTTTTTGTGTGTGTGTGTGAATTTCCGTGCTTGGAGTTCGGATCCAAGCTTTAGCTTTCTCTCAATATATACATATACCTATATACGTGTACATATATATACACTGGTTTTAACGTTTTAATTGCATATTGTTTTCCCGTAACCAGAAATAGCTGAAATGGCGGTAGCGCTGTCCTATCAGCCGTGCAATTAAAGTTAAACGACTACAACGAATCTCGGTAGGCCGGAGTGTTGGTTTCGGGCCGCGACAAATATTTCGCAGAGCCGGTGTGTAAAGGATAGGGTATGTGCGCAGGCTGCGGAAAAGAAAGGAGCGAAATAGGAGTATTACAGACTGTCGGAGTTTATAACTTTTAATTAGAAGACAGCAATAAGATCTACCCTTTCTCTTCACTTTACAGCCATCTCCTCGAACTCGATTCTCCGTCACGGCTTCTCATCTCTGTTTATTCAGCGCGATAATACTTTTTGTTTTGAAAATTAACTCCGGACTTCTTGCATTTGCCGCAAATAGTAGTCGCGGGAGAAACGGTTGGATAGAAATCCTCTACATTCACTTTAATTAACCGGTAATGGATTAAACGGCTTATCTCTTTTTCTTAGTTTGCGTCATCCACGTTATCGCGCTCAAGACAGTGTCGTCGGCACTTTAGATATGACATGCTTGAAAGCCGCATTCGTCATTTTTAGAAATTTTACTTTCGGTCGGCAATCGGGACCGTGCGATACTCCTCGATCGATCTGGCTGCGGAATAAAATTGTACCGGATAATCCGGAGAGCGAGAGAACAAAAAAGCACAATTTAATGAAATGTTCCGATACGTATCGTTTCGGTAACATGAAAGAAAATAGAAAAAAAAAAAAAATACAAAACATCTATTAAAAGCACGAATTGTACGATGGTATTGTATAAGAAAACCGAATAAATTTTGCGAATAAGAGTCTCTCTCTCTCTCTTTCTCTCTCTCTTTCTCTTATCAGTGTAAAATTTTAAATAAATTAGAAATAATATTTTAAACAATGCTGTGTATGCGAACTAAGCTAAACTTAAATATTTTTCTATTTAGATATCGTACATGTACATGCTCTAGGCAGTGAAATTTTGTTATTAACCTTTTGTGGACTGACATGTTTCCAAGACCCACTCAAAAACTGCGCATTGGCGTTTCTAGTAAAACTTACAATTAGTTTTTTAAAACGTTTATATTTTTGAAACTACTAGAGATTTTTTCAATTTGTGTTTTGTTTGATTGACAAAGAGTCGTTCAAACTTTCAAAAAAACAAAATTGAAAAATATTGATTTTTCGCGGAGATGTTTAATTTTAAAATCGCGTGGGTTTCACAGACAATCGGTCCAACTGGTAGGCAGTTTTGGAAGTTAATCCACGAAGGGGGTTAATATAAAATTTAAACTTTAATCGACAAAATTTATATAATATTGTAATTGACAGGCAGAAATTTTGTTCTTAACAGAAATATATCTATAAATATTTAAATGAAAGGATTGTTTGCACCCCCGCTCTAAAGACAATATCGATAGATCGGGAAGAGTTTCGGCTGACAAGCCGTCGCGGTGGCACATGTACAGGCACATGTACAGGCCGTATTCGAAATATATATATTTTATTACTCAGCATTATTGTTAACAATTTACCATGTGCTTTGTTTTTTTCATCATCACTACTCTTACAATATATTTCGGATGTGATAGTAGAATTTCCTTTGACTGTATTGTTTACTTGCATTTATATACGCTTCCTCGCGCGACTATTCATTCTATTCAAATTCTGTCGTCCGAGCGACACCGCATGGCAATCGGCACGTCGAAGTTCCATCTGAAGATCTGGTAGGGGTAAATTCGCGGCGGTACTTTGTTCGATTAAAGCGAGATACGCTTTGTCCTTGCAGCGAATAGTCGCTCGCAAGATCGATACAAATGAGCACGATTTCATTCCATTGTAGTGGGGTCGTTTAGTCCCGGGAACCGTGTGACAAGAAGCGAATCGTGAGACGGAGACAAAACCGATACTTCGCAGAACTTCGTTTTTCTGGTAAAGTCAACTTCAGCAATACATTTGTTGTTTTTGCAACGTTTTTGCCAAATTAACGTAAAACTTCTTGTTATATTATATATTAGAACACGTGACGCGATATTTTTTAAATCTAAATTTTAATTGCTGCGTCTTCTATCAGATATTTTTAAAATATTAACTTTGTATGCCTGTTCATAGAAGTTCTTTATATATAGCGTCGTACGCAATTGTTAAGAATCAGAACTCGCGAAAAAATGCTGGTTCGGGGTAATGAACGTGCGACAGATGCATAAGTATCATGACGGCAGCTTCTGAGTTACTCTGCTCAAGTATTCCAGAAGTGTTCCCCTCGTAAAAACCAATTCTTTCGCTTTTATATCCGGGGAACACAGCCGCGCGCTGCGGGTGTGTTTGTACGGAACGGCAAGAAACAGGTTCGTAGAATGAGCGGTTTCAGAAGCTAAAGCTCCTCGTAGGCCGGCGGCTGCGGTTGCGCCGACAAAAACGGTAACCTCGAACTTCGGACGTGAAAGAGTTTCCTAAATTCGCGAAAACGCGCGCCGGCGTGTTACGCGGCAATACTCGTGACAGAGCACTTCGTTTTGGTTAGGTGTACAACACCGATGAAACTCTCGTATCCGTTTATCGATTTTCCACACGTGCTTCGCACAAGTTTCTTCTACTTTCAGCTGCATTGAGGGTTGAAATGGTGCGTGGTATAGAAAGAATTTTTTCTGTTTGTATTTTTCCATCTACACGAGGATAAAAAAAAAGAAAAAATAAAAACGAGAAGTTTATTTCAAAATTGGATATGCGAGTTAGTTTTTAATATTTTTATCGGATGTTGTACTTTTCTGTGCGTGTGTGCGTGTATTGAAGTACAAACAAAATTATTGTTATTTAAAAAAAAAACAACTACAAACAAAATATGTTCTAACATTTTTTCGATATAAAAGTTCGGCTCGATAAAAGTCGCATATAGATTCGCACACACGTACAGATTCTCCGGACGGCTTTTTCAAAATGTCATCCCGCGCTGAAAGGGCATAATGTGAACGAAGAGACCACGTAGAGGGTGCAGATCAACTTGTACGATTCCCTTGTGTGTAACGTGCATCGTGTGTCAGGATCAGTCTGTCTGTCCATAAGGCATCCTGGATATCTCGGCGTATCGAGATTGCGTATCTGAATGAAGGATTGACTAGGATCAATGGGGATACACCGAATGTCGAATCAGAAACGGGAGTTGCTTCGTCCGCAGTGAAATGGGAGGATAATCGCGATTTAATACTGGAAATTATTCAAATTGTTTATCAGAATAAGAAAATATTTTACCTGTTATCGCAAGTGTCGGAGTAACTCGCGGAGTAACTTTTGAAATGTGAAGCACAAATTTTAATTCAAAATTTGTTACGTAATTACACGTTGCGATATATTATCTGCGAGATATAATAAGAAATTAAAGAATGTTCTACTGTTTTGAAGAATGACATAAACACAATTTCTCAAATATAACGTGATTATCTCGAAATTGCAACAATATTAAAAACAAAGAAAAAAAAAAAATTAAAATGACGCGATTGGGGTGAAAATAGAGCAGTATATAATTATGCGATTATTGACAGACCGTGTCGCTCCACATTTCGTTTTTGTCCGTAGCTGCGCGAGTTGTCTGAAGTTCTGTCGTAATCTTATTTGCCTACGGAATCTCCGTTCAAAAAGGGACCGTCCCTCCTTCGCGTCAACTCCGTTGTGATCGTGATTTCATCGCAAAAGTCGATTTCATCAACCGTGGGTACAAGGGTGGTACGCTTTCATTTTGTTAGGCGAGTGAGAAGTATCAAAGGGCCTTCGAGGTAAGACACGCGCTATTACACGGAACAAGTATGAAGAAGCGGCGATACAAAAAGGGGAAGTTAAAAAGGGTCGTCGATGGATTGTAAAGAGCACTCGATATAAAAGACGAAGGTAAGATAAGACAGGTAAAGAGAAAACGAATTTTGTGCAAAAGAAAAAGAAGTCGGGCGCATTACTTCCGCGACATTGCGCTAAAGATCCTCCTTCTTTCTGCGGTAACGTACGTACTTATAGAAGAGAGGATATTGTGTGTATACGTATAGAAACACGCGGCGCGTTTTAACGTGTGTTGTGCGTTGCTTTTCATTCGTGTGTATATTGCTGTGTACAATTTCGAGTATTGTCGAATGCCGCGCGCGTGTCACTACATTTTGAATAATGTCTCTCTCGTTCAGAGGCTGTTGCTTGCCGACTAGTTATCCCGTTGCAACAGCTTCGAGCAGATGCACCGTGTGCCTTTGTGTTCAAGCCTATTCGCATCAGCGATAAAATAATCAGACCGCTATGCTTGCAATGTTGCATTATACCACGTAGATCTGCCCATTTACTCGCATTACGGAGAATTGTTCTGTACAAAGGATCTCATTAATTATTTCGTCAATTGTCGCAAATGTGAGCTGCAGTCACAGATGAGATTATATATTCTAATAAATAAAGAAACCTTTTCCCCGCGATTTCACTCGTGCACGCTCATTTTCTTCCCATTATGCTTGAGATATAATCGCATTATTTTCTAATAATGTATGGCATTACGACGAGAATCAGAAGATCGCAGGTTTTTGTGCCGGCACAGCGCGCGGTGGAGTAACAAGAAAAATATGATAACATCGAATCAAACGGATACAACTCGTTAAAAAAGGGGAGATAATTTTTGTTCAACTTAGATTATCACAAGATAAAGAAATAGTTTCGTTTCCGTAATTTTGGAAGTTTTTTTCGTAATCTACGCGGCGTAATTTTACCGGCTCGAGTTGTAAGATACGAACGTTGCGTTCTTATTCGAGACAGGAATAAGAAACACAGCATAAAATAAGGAAATGTTCTAAGAAAGAGAGGAAATGTTATTCACGGCAATTGGTCGAAAAGGTGGGATCTTCGTCGAGCAATATTTTAAGTCCCGGTAATTCTCCGTGTGTATTTATCCGTGTGTTCTCCTCATTTTCGTTTCATTTCACTACTCCCGTTTTCCTCGCGCTTGTGCTCATTGCTAGCTTCATTGTTGCGTTTAAAAAGAGCAAAGTGCCAAGCTTTTGACAAGAAGTGACGGGTTCTTTCATGACTAGAGAATTTCAAAAGATAATGTGTAGAGAAATATAATGAGTCTTTTTTTGGCCTGAAAACTCTCGCAGCTGAACGATGAATTATTCTTCGTGCCACGTTTAATGTGTGTGTGTGAGTATACATGCAAAGAATTGTTAACGCATAGTAGAAACGAGATGTAAGTGTCTCTACTTTAACGTATATATGTATTAAACTTAGGTTATTAGTTAAATTGATGAGATGCAGATTACTGCATGTGCTTTGTACCAAGGTTCAACACGTTCATGCTAGCAAGCGCAAGAAAATTATGTGCATGTTCTATTATAAGTTAACGCTCTCTCTTTCGCATGTCGTCAGTGAAACACCGTGCGATCAACACAGCACAGTCAGACTCTTTTGCCCGAATATTCGGCCCGTGATATTTTCTTCCTCGTCGGAAATGTCGGTTATTACTTCAGAACCTTCGCCTCCTCCGAGACGTATTTCTTTCCCACTTTTTATTTCCGGCAAAGGTTAGAGGAGGCGATAAGGGTGGGTCTGGTATAAAAGTTCTCAATGAAAAAAATCTCTCTCGGAAAAGTGGCCTTGCGCCGAGGCGGGTCATAACTCGGGTCGCGCCGCCATTCGATATACTCCGCACTCGATACCGTTAAGGAAACTCCTAAAGAGTTCGATGCGGACGAGCGATCTTGTGATTTAAGGTAACACGGTATCGTTAGCCCAGAGATTTTCGATCTCTGATCGTATAGACATAACGGCTCAACATTCGCAGTTAATCGACTACATCAGTGCGATACATTGTGAAGATAAGTAACGCAAACTAATAAAGAGGTTTTAAAAACACTAAAGAAATTAATCTTAATTATTTAAATATTAAGCGAACATATATTAATGATAATTGTTTTTTTTTATTTATTAGACACTTTGCACACATCTGCAATTTTTTGTGTGAAAAAATATTCCCATCTGTCCCAGTTTTGTCGCGGGCATCCATCGTTTGCAGGAAGCAATTCGTAGTTTTCCAATCAGAGAACGGAGAAACGCGCGGGCTCATTTTCCGGACGGTACGCGACTTGCATTATGTTCTGAAACCGGAAGCGGTCGATCAGAAAGGACCGCGCCGCGACTCCGAAGCAGGCGAGAGACGCCCGCACGTTTTCTTTCTTTCGTTCGTTGCCCACGGGAACGCTATACTCGAGATATCGTCTCTCTATTGTCCCTTTAATCGGAAAAATCAAAGTTTCCCGAACCACTACCAGTTGTACGTGATCTCGCGAAACATTTCTCGCGAGATGTTTAGTCCAAAAAATAATCATAGTACGTAAGACTTTTTAAAACTCGTTTTCTGCAAATATGATTTGGTTAAAACAAAAGTTAAGAAAAAAAATATACATCATCTGTTAAACATCACATATTATTAATTGGAAAATATAAAAAATATGATGAATTTTTCTCACACGCGTGATTCTAGTTAGTCTATCGTGGAGTGAGTTGGCAGACAGCTTGCATTTTTTATTGGGTAGGTAGCAATTAAGCCGCTTAAACCTTCATGTCGGCGCTAATTTATGTCCTCGGTGGAAAGATCAGCGCGTAACTCGTGATTAATTGCAACTTTTGCCAGAGCATCCCTTTCGTCGGGCTGCAGGATCAAATTGGAGTAGGATTTTCTTGTCGATTAACGTGACGCGTATGTCCGGATTTCGTGAACATAATCACCGTCGTTACTCGTGTAACGAACAGCTAGCAGATTTTTTAATGAATTTCTGCGTTTATTAAAAATAATATATATTTTATTCAGAGAAATGTGGAGGAATGGCCTTAAGTTCAGTGTGAAATATCCAAATCAGAAAAAAATCATATGGCGATACTAAACAAGTTTCAAGAAGTTTTGCAGTCAAATTATCGAACAAATAAATTTCCAGACGTTAGTTGTCAATATGAGTCAGAGAAATAGATATTTTTTCATTAAAAACATCAACTATTGTTTTGACAACAACTAATTTAAATTCATCAAACCATGTGGTTTGAAACTGACACAGTCAAATTAAGTACCTACTACTGATGATGACTTAAAGTTGAAACGCGTTTGAAAATTAATACAATAATTTAAATACCAAACAGCCTGTTCCCGAAATCTGTTTATTATTGCCGTATGATTTCTTCTGATTCGAATATATTTTTATATCAAAAAGATCTAAGTTTTCACATATATATTTCGTATACCATATAATACTTAAATATTTTTCTACTATTTTTGTGATAGATATTTCGACTGTTTCTTTTTAACACAAATAAATAACACAGAATAGCATAAATGTCACTTGTTGTAACCACGTAGTGACGTTAACAACTTGGTGCTTACGATTGTTTTGAGAGAACAAAAAAATGCACATGCATTAAATTAAAAATATACATCTAAAGTAGAATCGAATAATTTACTGGTTAATTTGAAAGTAGCTAAATGGCAATTTGTGAGGTCAAGAGAGATCTATCTTTTTAACTCCGTCGTAGATAGTACAGCGCAATGGTTTGATCGCCGGAATTAATTTGCATGATAACGAGCGGGCGGCGAGCGTGGCTAAGAAACTTGTGACCAGACCGAAAATGTTGAAACCTATCGTATAGAGCTATGTATTTAGCCGTTTAAATACTTTGTTAAATTAAGAACTGCGCTGTTGCGTCAGAATGTTGAACCATGGCATTAAAACTTAATTTATATTTGAATTGTATTTTTCGCGCAAAGAACAAGAACAACAAATGGCATTTTAAAAATACATAAAACTCGTATTATTATTTATAAGAGCTGCAATACCCCTTCATGGCCTGTTTAAGCTGAAGGTATCAATAAACTAACTATAAGAGCTGCAATATTGTTATCGCCAATATGATAGAAAATACGGTATTCGGTTTAGAAAATCTGTCTCGATTTTCTGACTTGCACATTCTTATGCACATTCAAAAATTCATTAAATAAGAAATTGTTCAGATCTATCCATCAGTAAAATTATTAAATGCGAGCTTAAAACGCACGCGAAATATATATAAAAATTATAATAACTTGCTTCAAACGACTATGCGCGCGTTGCACACGAGCTCGATGTGTGGTGCATTCTTTGTTACGTGTGTGTTGTACAGGACGGAAAAAGTTTCAAAAATAGAAAAAAAAAATATTCATGTTCTGCGTGCTTGTTATCGTCCAACCCTTTCTCGGTGTCTGCATGGTCAGTAAAAAAAGCTGCGCGCAGTCGATAGTTTGCAGAATATGCATGTACGTTGTACGGTTGCTTAATAACAATGAATGTTGAAAAATAAGTTTTGAATTATGATATCGACAATTTCTTCGAAAGATTTTGCCGACTAATTTGTTGCATTTATGTTTAAAGTGATTAAAGATACACATACACACATAGAGTCATAAAGAATGAAAAATTGCAGCTGGATTATTTCTTGTAGGCCAAGTTTTGTTATCTGTACATTTTTATCCGGACAAACGAGGTGGAAGTCGATTTCGCTGACTGAGTCGTGCTGGTCGATAGATGACAAAGGAAGACAATAATGGTTTGTCTTTATCATCCCCCTTGCCGAACAATGGAAGCGAAGCATCAACGCCTGCAGCTAAGGCGATAGTACAGAAAGATGATTGAAAATATTATTTCGCTTTTGCTAAAGCAAACAAAAAAAAAACAAATTGAACCAGGCGAACGCACACGTATAATAACACGAAATAAAAAAAACGTTTTTATATGATACACCGCAAATTTTTATATTCACGCAAACGCAAGTAATCGCGAAGCTAGGTTTTACAATCAATTTGTCGATTATAGACCGCGTCATTTCCGCTTTTGTTTACGCGTGCGTGGGTGATGAGCCTGAAATTGTAGAAATTGGTTCATCAATATCTAAGGCGCCTTAGCTCGAAGGGAGGATGGCACTCGGCTTCGGCAATGGCGTCAAAGTGGATTTCATGGTGAGGTCGACGGAGGATGGACGGAGCTCGAGAGAGAGAGAGAGAGAGAGATGAGGATAGATGCTGCTGCGGCAATGGAGAGCCGAACTCCGTCGAGCGTCATTACCTGCCGTCACTTCATTGATTCACGGTGAAGTTTTAGCATAGTTGTTGAGCTCAAGTAGCCTGATCTACGTTACGTACTATGCTGCTGCCACTCAGCTAGCGAGCGAAAGTGAGCTGTATTTTATATTCGGCTTTATAACACACCTTCTAAATGAGAAAGAAATGTTAGCAAAAAAAAAAAAAAAAATTTATATGCAAAGTTTATTATATAATATTTAAATAGAAGTATTTTGAGAGACAGTTTCTAACAAATTCTTTTTGATCTTCTTTTTTACATTCTTCTTGGTCATTTTAATACATTAAGCGCGAATTGTCTTGAATGCGGTAAGATAATTTTTTATTGATAAAAGAGCGAAAATACATACGTATTGTAAAGCGAGAAAATTTTTTTTCACCAATCTAGATTTTAATAATACGTATAATTTCGAATAACGCGAACGTTAAAGTGGGATTAAATATAAATTGGACAGGCCACAATTGTATTTCTAAATTGCGTTCGTTATTTGCCATTAGTTTTCTTACGTATCGTCGACATCTGCGATATTAAGCAAAATATTAAGTTTTTATAGCGCAATAAGAAGTACTATTACATCCGGCAAAGAAATTAAAAATGAAACATAGCCTTGGCGGAGAAGCGGTATTAATTAAGTACAGAAGTTATTTTAACCCACCGATCCGCGAAACTATTGCTTATAACCTTTTAAACTTTATAACACGTATTTGTTCATTTTAAAACTGCAGCAAAAATGTCATTTATTATTAACGAATCTGATGTCCACAGAGTATTTAATTTAATAGAAGATAGAGGTTTTAAAGATTCATGTATAATCAAAACGCAATTCTCGTGGTTGATTATATTATTTTGTCTTTCGGCGGATAACAACAAGTGCATTATATCCAAATTATTGTTTTATTATATCAATAACTTTCAATTGGCGATACGCTTTGTATAATTGGATTATTATTATGTGGGAGGAGATAATAGAATTTCCTAGCTGCGCACTGATGCGGTTATATCAAAATTCGAAACGATACTCTCGCCTGAATATGAACATTTTGATGTTATATTCAGCGACTGTAGAATGCAAGAGTGAGAAACGTCATTGATATACTATGCACTATTCGCGCTATCATAAATAACTATTTGCAACTTTAGGTCAAAATTACGTATTTTGTATTTATGACTAAATCAGATGATTTAGTCATAAATACAAAACACGTGATTGACACACGCTTACATTTAAACATGATATATGATCATGCTACAATTTTGTTTAATTTTTTGCGCGCCAGACAGAGTTAGGTAAATACTTTTTCTTTTTCTAGATTTAAATATTTAATAAAGTCGTGTTAACACACTCATGTTTTCTCTCAAGGTCTAAAGCAACAACACGCATAAAGCGCGCGTGAATAACACCGTGGTATAAATAACATTCGCGAACAAATCGTCGAAAATCGTTCGCGCGCTATACGTTATCGTTCACTGACCACTTTATCGCGCCAATATACGTATGTATTTTCACATGTCTCAACCGGCGCGGTGGCGGAAGTTTCTTCCGAAGAAACTTGTCCAATAAATAATTCCTTGTTAAGCCGCAACCGACTTGCTACGGCGGTGAGCAAAACGCACGGGGAGGAGGAGAAAGGAGAGAAAAAAGGACGAATCGTTTCTATGTGAGTAAAGAGACCGTAGACTGGTCGGTTGCCGCGGTAGTTGGACCGAAGCGGAAAGGGCGAGAGAACCTCCGGGCACGGAGCAACAACAACGAGGTCGACGATAATAAATAGAACGATGGATTCAGCTCGCGATTCGGCGAAAGGGTTTCCCGCACTTCCTCCGTCGCGGTACTTTTATATAAATAACACAGACGAAGGCGTAGAGCACGGCTCGTAAAACTGAATTATGTCCCACGTACTTTGGTCGTGCCCCTGTCACGCCATCCGCGCGCCGTCCGACACGCGGTTTTCCAAGGCGATTCACCGCCGGTCATTCGCCACGTGTGCACGCGATTCTACGTAGCTCGTGTGGCACGGCGCATTTGTGATCGCGAGAGAACCGGAGGGGCAAAGGACACACACTTTCTCTCTCTCTCTCTCTCATGCTTCGAAATACGATCGTGATCGATCGGCGAAAAGCAACTTTATCCACGCGGGCAAATTTTCTCCAGAGGTGATTTTTAAATCTCTGTGCGCGCGATTGCGCGGGATCATCTATTCGATGCCGATCGGAATTTATCGATTTCACCTTTGCCCGTTAAGCTTTGTCAGTGGACGATCGTATTTCGCGCGGCGCGGTATCGCGACGTGAATACGAATTCAAGAGATTTTACGATAAATTTCGGATAAAAGCTTTCTTTCCGAGTTTGAGTTGCGATAGCACGCGATACATATATATATATAATATATATATATTATACATGCATATGTTTATTAAATTTATTACATCTGATATATAAAAATTTAATACATTTTATTAAAAAATTAGATTATTTTAGAACTCGCAGATTTGTGTGAAATACGAATAATTTTAAACGAGAAATCTACAAATTTTTTAAATATATTTCTGATCTTCTCTTTTCCTCTCCTCTTCTTTCTAGTTCTATATTTTATAATTTCTCAACAGTAATATGTTAATAATGTAGTTCGGTGACATTTAATCCAATCGTCGTTATTATAATTATTATAATTATAATAATTTTTTGCAAAGTTTTACTGTGTCTTATCTTCCTAGAACTAGCTACGATATATAACAGTAGATGTAGGTTTGCAGCACAAACAAGAGTGCAGTCGTAAATTTTACGAGCAGCTGTTCGGATCAAGGCTTAAAATTGCATTTTACTTGCTAGCACTAGCAAACCTTTTATTTAGTCGTTTTATGCTGAAGATCCGACGAGAGATAAGTTTTAATACATAAGTAGCACCAATTCACGAAAACTGTAATTTTTGAAAGCTCGGTTTATTTTTTACAACGTTAACTAGTGTCACAATAATCGAGATAAACTAGTATTTTCTTAGAATAAGTTAGAGTATCACGGTACATGTATACGATGGAATAACATTCATAACTTAGTCTACTTAATAATTTATCTTTTTGATATATCTAATATAGTTCACGTATATTCTTTTTCTCTTTCTCTGCCTCTCTTTTTCTCATTTGATATATAGTTTTAATATTAACGCAATCTATAAAATATATTCTAGCTCATTGTCACTTCACTTATGTTTTCTGTCATTTAATAACAGATGATATCGTACACATAAATCGGTTTTGTTTCTGTTTGTTCTTTTTTTTTTTAACGTTATATTATATAATAAAACCAAAGTTTTTCATTGCGACAGTAGTAAGTTGTAAAACTTTAAGATGTATTTCTAGTGAAAAGAACTTGCATGATACCCGAGAGAAAAGGAAAATGTCGCAACACAACTCATAATATAGTAAGGGAGCTATTTTGTGCGTTCCTGCAAAAACATTTTGTATACATTTCTCATAGCGTAGCACATCGGAATGAAGAATAAATTTCAAAAGGGAAATCAGCGATGCGTACTGTCTTTGAAAGCTTCGTTCTGAGATCCCCGAAATAGGGGATCCATTATTCATCGGCAACTTCGCGGGATTTTTCTCGGTGCAAGCCCTCGGACATTTTGGTAAGTGAATTTTACTATGCAGACGAGACTGCATCGAGGAGGGAAATAGTGTGCGGAATATTCACCTACAACGCACTGCACTTTTACGACAACTAGCGACGTCTACGCGAAGGATTCCCTTCTTCAGTCAACATACGAGCACAATTGCTTTTCCTGCTATTCTATCCTCAGTTCTCCTTTACGATCTATCTGAAGATACGATCTCGTGTTTCCGAGAAGATAATCGTCACACGCAAATCGCGGAGCATTTAAACTTCAATATCATTCTCTATGACATGTTATGCTAACAAAAAACACATCGAAATATCATAAATTTTTATTATGTTATTGTTTGTAAGGTGTATGTATAAAACAAAGAACACAAAATAGTATCTTATCTATATATGGCATCGATAATATGATGACGATTAATACTCGATAATGTCGATAATAATCGATATAATGACGGTATGATATGTATATTGCGTGAATATATATATTCCACAAAAAAAAAGTTAATATTAGTTTTTGTCGTACACAAATACTTCATTGCACTTCATTCCAGATCGTATATTTATACGTGTTTGTTTTTTATTGTATTTTACCGATCGATGTGTCAGTCTAGGTGAACTGAAACTAACACACACACATGTTCTTAGACTCGTGTGTATATGCTATATCTAATTATAGTCACTTCTAATTAAACTTGTAAGAGACATACGTCGCGCAAAATCCACGTTACATACGCGCATTACATATGCGTTTTATTGTTATATCAGAAAATGCCCAGGTTGTTTTACAAGCTATTTTTTTTGTGTTTTACAATCAAGCTGCTCACATATCTGTTTCGTGTTTTTCCAGTTTTAGTTTGCTCGACTAAAAACTTTCGTTTCCTTGATTCGCGTAAAATAAGAAGTACAGTGTGGTAAAACGTGTGAGTTTTTTTTTCAACGTTTCTTTTTTCTTTGTTTAAATATTTTTCATAGAGTTATCTTTTCCTAAATAGAGTTGTATAAAATTGTTTTAGTAATTATAACTTGATTCTTGTTTCACATCGCAACTGTGTTGAAAGTTACGCGCTAGGGATAAGAACATTGTTTGTCACATAATACACAAGAAACTTGATATTTTTAAAGATGCATTGTTAATTTATCTCGCATAAAGGATTTATACAGAGCGTCGAGAAGAACGTTGTGTACTTGCAGCATCACGCTAGCGAACGACGCATGAGTAATTTCCGGTATTATATCGTCTTAACAAATGAGTGTTTTAATTCGAGCAGCAATGTGCAAAATTCTCAAGGAATTATCTCGATCCCTCTCTGCACAACGACGAGCAGCAAGCGGAATCGTTTCCGTATGCATGCTCATCAGTCTACCGAGGACAACGTGTTGAGGCATATAGGAAAGCGAGGAAACTTCGCTACAGCGAATTTCCATTTAGAGAGATTTTGCGATACCCGCAGAGCCGGTGTAAGTCTTCGCGGATTGGCGCGAGATAAGGACAACTTCTAGCGCTTTCTTCGGTTGAAAATTGAAAATAAGTAGGTACAGACTGTGTGATAATCCGATTCCCTCCAGTCATTCGTGGCACCCTTTGCTCTCTTTTGAGAACGAAACAATTCTTTGCACAAAGTCACTATTTAATATCTACTATTAAATGGCTATTAATTATAACTACTGTAAAAGACATATTGTTCTTTTAAAGCAAAAAATATACATGTATATGTATATTCTTTGTAAATATTAATACATATGTATATAAAATATTCTATAACTCTTACAACTCGCTTTTAATATATAATTCGAATATTGCTGCGGAAACAGTCCAAGAGATTTAAAAAAGCGATTCATGAAAATTACTTTTTTATAATGTTTATAGAATAATAAAAATGTGTAATATATGTATAAAAGAGAGATTCGGGCTAGTTTCCTTTATTTACATAGAAATAACATAAAACTCAGTTTACGTAACATATAATTTATTTAAGATAAATAAACTTTAAATCACAATTCAAATTACAATTGTTATAATAGTTGTATGTTTTGATCATGTGTTACGCATTGAATATCTGATTAGTCATGTAATTGATATATTTTGCAATATAAATTCTGATAAAAAAAAAAACAGATGGCCGATTAATATGTGCATGCAAAATTAGACATACGCAGACATCTGTGTCATAATAATAAAAAAAAGATTGTACTGTCGTATATTAATGAAAGCTGATACACGGGAAAATTGAGATTTTAGCATGATACGTGTCTTTATACGAAGAGTGTAAGCTAAGAATGAATTGCAAAGGACATAGTAAGACCATCTATTATCTCCATTATGCTTCTGATTTTACTGTCTGCTCTCTCTAGGATTTGAACACACCTATAACACAGTCTCCTTTCACTTTCTACAATACTGTCTATTGTCTTTCCACAAATATGAATAACAAAACATTAATCTGAAAAAGAGATAAATATTATAAACTTAAAGACTATAACATATATGTACATATATATATATATATATATATAATATATATATATGTATGTAAATAAAAACGGATACACAGATCCATTTACATACATATATAATATATTAATGTTTACGCTAAGAATTAATACAAATAATTATAACACTTTTAGATAATACAATTAATTATCAATTTTAAACAGTTTCATTTTTTGTATCAATCAACATCTAATTTTCGAAATGT